>JAQMRL010000118.1:0-25000 GCA_035578175.1 Catonia carolina
CACATATCAGAGTGCGTAGAACGAGATTCGAAGGGGAAATCGGGCCGTCGCAGCCGCCTTAACAGCAGCAAGTCGCCCGGACTCCTTATTCGGGCGTCTAGTATGGCACGACGAGGTAAGACCGAGGGAACGGGACTCGCCCGGCGATCGAGCCACCGCTGCCTCCGCTGAGAGCAATTCGCCCGGACTCATTATTCGGGCGTCTAGTTAGGCACGACGAGGTAAGTCCAAGAGAACGAGACTCGAAGTAGAGATCGGGCCGTCTCAGCCGCCTTAACAGCAGCAAGTCGCCCGGACTCCTTATTCGGGCGTCTAGTATGGCACGACGAGGTAAGTCCGAGAGAACGAGACTCGAAGGGCGATCGGGCCGTCGCGGCCGCCTTAACAGCAGCAAGTCGCCCGGACTCCTTATTCGGGGCGTCTAGTTAGGCACGACGAGGTAAGACCGAGAGAACGAGACTCGAAGGGGAGATCGGGCCGTCTCAGCCGCCTTAACAGCAGCAAGTCGCCCGGACTCCTTATTCGGGCGTCTAGTATGGCACGACGAGGTAAGTCCGAGAGAACGAGACTCGAAGGGCGATCGGGCCGTCGCGGCCGCCTTAACAGCAGCAAGTCGCCCGGACTCCTTATTCGGGCGTCTAGTTAGGCACGACGAGGTAAGACCGAGGGAACGGGACTCGCCCGGCGATCGAGCCTCCGCTGCCCCGCTGAGAGCAATTCGCCCGGACTCCTTATTCGGGCGTCTAGTTAGGCACGACGAGGTAAGTCCGAGAGAACGAGACTCGAAGGGGAGATCGGGCCGTCTCAGCCGCCTTAACAGCAGCAAGTCGCCCGGACTCCTTATTCGGGCGTCTAGTATGGCACGACGAGGTAAGTCCGAGAGAACGAGACTCGAAGGGCGATCGGGCCGTCGCGGCCGCCTTAACAGCAGCAAGTCGCCCGGACTCCTTATTCGGGCGTCTAGTTAGGCACGACGAGGTAAGACCGAGGGAACGGGACTCGCCCGGCGATCGAGCCTCCGCTGCCCCGCTGAGAGCAATTCGCCCGGACTCCTTATTCGGGCGTCTAGTTAGGCACGACGAGGTAAGTCCGAGAGAACGAGACTCGAAGGGGAGATCGGGCCGTCTCAGCCGCCTTAACAGCAGCAAGTCGCCCGGACTCCTTATTCGGGCGTCTAGTATGGCACGACGAGGGTAAGTCCGAGAGAACGAGACTCGAAGGGCGATCGGCCGTCTCAGCCGCCTTAACAGCAGCAAGTCGCCCGAACTCCTTATTCGGGCGTCTAGTTAGGCACGACGAGGTAAGACCGAGAGAACGAGATTCGAAGGGGAGATCGGGCCGTCGCAGCCGCCTTAACAGCAGCAAGTCGCCCGGACTCCTTATTCGGGCGTCTAGTATGGCACGACGAGGTAAGACCGAGGGAACGGGACTCGCCCGGCGATCGAGCCTCCGCTGCCCCGCTGAGAGCAATTCGCCCGGACTCATTATTCGGGCGTCTAGTTAGGCACGACGAGGTAAGACCGAGAGAACGAGACTCGAAGGGCGATCGGGCCGTCGCGGCCGCCTTAACAGCAGCAAGCCGCCCGGACTCCTTATTCGGGCGTCTAGTATAGCACGACGAGGTAAGTCCGAGAGAACGAGGCTCGAAGGGCGATCGGGCCGTCTCAGCCGCCTTAACAGCAGCAAGTCGCCCGAACTCCTTATTCGGGCTTCTAGTATGGCACGACGAGGTAAGACCGAGGGAACGGGACTCGCCCGGCGATCGAGCCTCCGCAGCCCCGCCAACAGTCGCCTGCCTGCGGTGAATATTTTCGTATGACATGATAAGTCGCCCGAACTCCTTATTCGGGCGTCTAGTATGGCACGACGAGGTAAGTCCGAGAGAACGAGACTCGAAGGGCGATCGGGCCGTCTCAGCCGCCTTAACAGCAGCAAGTCGCCCGACCTCCCTATTCGGACTGCTAGTATGGCACGACGAGGTAAGTCCGAGAGAACGAGACTCGAAGGGCGATCGGGGCCGTCGCGGCCGCCTTAACAGCAGCAAGCCGCCCGGACTCCTTATTCGAGCGTCTAGTTAGGCACGACGAGGTAAGACCGAGAGAACGAGGCTCGAAGGGCGATCGGGCCGTCTCAGCCGCCTTAACAGCAGCAAGTCGCCCGACCTCCCTATTCGGACTGCTAGTATGGCACGACGAGGTAAGTCCGAGGAGAACGAGACTCGAAGGGCGATCGGGCCGTCGCGGCCGCCCTTAACAGCAGCAAGCCGCCCGGACTCCTTATTCGAGCGTCTAGTTAGGCACGACGAGGTAAGACCGAGAGAACGAGACTCGAAGGGGAGATCGGGCCGTCGCGGCCGCCTTAACAGCAGCAAAGTCGCCCGGACTCCTTATTCGGGCTTCTAGTATGGCACGACGAGGTAAGACCGAGGGAACGGGACTCGCCCGGCGATCGAGCCTCCGCTGCCCCGCTGAGAGCAATTCGCCCCGGACTCCTTATTCGGGCCTCTAGTTAGGCACGACGAGGTAAGTCCGAGAGAACGAGACTCGAAGGGCGATCGAGCCTCCGCAGCCCCGTCAACAGTCGCCTGCCTACGGTAAGGAGCGCCGAGAGAGATCGGCGGACGCACGGTGAGAAAAGTCCGTGCGCCGGGCCCGCTCGTGCTGCGAGGCCCCGGTCTTCGCTTGCCGGGGTAGGGACTCGTATTGACTCGCTTCGGTACGATCGGTGGCAGCAGGGCTGCCTGGCAGCGAAGACCGGGCCTCGCAGCGATAGACGGTCGCCTTGGCTCGGCGAGCGAAGGCAGTCGGTCCGACCGTACCTTTCGTTTCATACGCGGTCAGAGCACCCTAGTCCCCTATAGAAGCGACAAAAGTTCCAGTATGGCATGTCGGGGGTATACCGAGAAAACGTGATTTTGGCGGCGATTGAGCCTTCGGACCTGTATTCGGAGGTTGTCAACCTACGGTGAAAAATGAAGAGATGCCCTTTTTTTTGGACATTTCAGTCGGACTTGGAATATTTTTTCTTAGTCGGGCTTGTGGTATGACACGACGAGGGTCGACCGAGGGAACGGGACTCGCCCGGCGATCGAGCCTCCGCAGCCCGCCAACAGTCTGCGGCCTGCGGTAAATAATTTCGTATGACATGATGAATCGCCCGACCTCCCTATTCGGGCTGCTAGTATGGCACGACGAGGTAAGACCGAGAGAACAAGACTCGAAGGGCGATCGGGCCGTCTCAGCCGCCTTAACAGCAGCAAGTCGCCCGAACTCCTTATTCGGCTTCTAGTATGGCACGACGAGGTAAGACCGAGGGAACGGGACTCGCCCGGCGATCGAGCCTCCGCTGCCCCGCTGAGAGCAATTCGCCCGGACTCCTTATTCGGGCGTCTAGTTAGGCACGACGAGGTAAGTCCGAGAGAACGAGACTCGAAGGGGAGATCGGGCCGTCTCAGCCGCCTTAACAGCAGCAAGTCGCCCGAACTCTTTATTCGGGCTTCTAGTATGGCACGACGAGGTAAGTCCGAGAGAACGAGACTCGAAGGACGATCGGGCCGTCGCGGCCGCCTTAACAGCAGCAAGCCGCCCGGACTCCTTATTCGGGCGTCTAGTATGGCACGACGAGGTAAGACCGAGGGAACGGGACTCGCCCGGCGATCGAGCCTCCGCTGCCCCGCTGAGAGCAATTCGCCCGGACTCCTTATTCGGGCGTCTAGTTAGGCACGACGAGGTAAGTCCGAGAGAACGAGACTCGAAGGGGAGATCGGGCCGTCTCAGCCGCCTTAAACTGCAGCAAGTCGCCCGGACACCTTATTCGGGCGTCTAGTATGGCACGACGAGGTAAGTCCGAGAGAACGAGGCTCGAAGGGCGATCGGGCCGTCTCAGCGCCTTAACAGCAGCAAGTCGCCCGAACTCTTTATTCGGGCTTCTAGTATGGCACGACGAGGTAAGTCCGAGAGAACGAGACTCGAAGGACGATCGGGCCGTCGCGGCCGCCTTAACAGCAGCAAGCCGCCCGGACTCCTTATTCGGGCGTCTAGTATGGCACGACGAGGTAAGACCGAGGGAACGGGACTCGCCCGGCGATCGAGCCTCCGCTGCCCCGCTGAGAGCAATTCGCCCGGACTCCTTATTCGGGCGTCTAGTTAGGCACGACGAGGTAAGTCCGAGAGAACGAGGCTCGAAGGGCGATCGGGCCGTCTCAGCCGCCTTAACAGCAGCAAGTCGCCCGAACTCTTTATTCGGGCTTCTAGTATGGCACGACGAGGTAAGTCCGAGAGAACGAGACTCGAAGGACGATCGGGCCGTCGCGGCCGCCTTAACAGCAGCAAGCCGCCCGGACTCCTTATTCGGGCGTCTAGTATGGCACGACGAGGTAAGACCGAGGGAACGGGACTCGCCCGGCGATCGAGCCTCCGCTGCCCCGCTGAGAGCAATTCGCCCGGACTCCTTATTCGGGCGTCTAGTTAGGCACGACGAGGTAAGTCCGAGAGAACGAGGCTCGAAGGGCGATCGGGCCGTCTCAGCCGCCTTAACAGCAGCAAGTCGCCCGAACTCTTTATTCGGGCTTCTAGTATGGCACGACGAGGTAAGTCCGAGAGAACGAGACTCGAAGGACGATCGGGCCGTCGCGGCCGCCTTAACAGCAGCAAGCCGCCCGGACTCCTTATTCGGGCGTCTAGTATGGCTCGACGAGGTAAGACCGAGGGAACGAGACTCGAAGGACGATCGGGCCGTCGCGGCCGCCTTAACAGCAGCAAGCCGCCCGGACTCCTTATTCGGGCGTCTAGTATGGCTCGACGAGGTAAGACCGAGGGAACGAGACTCGAAGAGCGATCGGGCCGTCGCGGCCGCCTAACAGCAGCAAGCCGCCCGGACTCCTTATTCGGGCGTCTAGTTAGGCACGACGAGGTAAGACCGAGAGAACGAGACTCGAAGGGCGATCGGGCCGTCGCGGCCGCCTTAACAGCAGCAAGCCGCCCGGACTCCTTATTCGGGCGTCTAGTTAGGCACGACGAGGTAAGACCAAAAGAACGAGACTCGAAGGGCGATCGGGCCGTCGCGGCCGCCTTAACAGCAGCAAGCCGCCCGGACTCCTTATTCGGGCGTCTAGTTAGGCACGACGAGGTAAGTCCGAGGAGAACGAGACTCGCACATATCAGAGTGCGTATCGGGCCGTCGCGGCCGCCTTAACAGCAGCAAGCCGCTCGGACTCCTTATTCGGGCGTCTAGTATGGCACGACGAGGTAAGACGAGAGAACGAGACTCGAAGGGCGATCGAGCCTCCGCAGCCACGCCAACAGTCGCCTGCCTACGGTAAGCAGCGCCGAGAGAAATCGGCGGACGCTCGGTGAGAAAAGTCCGTGCGCCGGGCCCGCTCGTGCTGCGAGGCAAGACCGAGAGAACGAGACTCGAAGGGCGATCGAGCCTCCGCAGCCCCGCCAACAGTCGCCTGCCTACGGTAAGGAGCGCCGAGAGAGATCGGCGGACGCACGGTGAGAAAAGTCCGTGCGCCGGGCCCGCTCGTGCTGCGAGGCAAGTCCGAGGAGACGAGACTCGAAGGACGATCGGGCCGTCGCGGCCGCCTTAACAGCAGCAAGCGCCCGGACTCCTTATTCGGGCGTCTAGTATGGCTCGACGAGGTAAGACCGAGGGAACGAGACTCGGAAGGACGATCGGGCCGTCGCGGCCGCCTTAACAGCAGCAAGCCGCCCGGACTCCTTATTCGGGCGTCTAGTATGGCTCGACGAGGTAAGACCGAGGGAACGAGACTCGAAGAGCGATCGGGCCGTCGCGCCGCCTTAACAGCAGCAAGCCGCCCGGACTCCTTATTCGGGCGTCTAGTTAGGCACGACGAGGTAAGTCCGAGAGAACGAGACTCGAAGGGGAGATCGGGCCGTCGCGGCCGCCTTAACAGCAGCAAGCCGCCCGGACTCCTTATTCGGGCGTCTAGTATGGCACGACGAGGTAAGTCCGAGAGAACGAGACTCGAAGGGGAGATCGGGCCGTCTCAGCCGCCTTAACAGCAGCAAGTCGCCCGGACTCCTTATTCGGGCGTCTAGTATGGCACGACGAGGTAAGACCGAGAGAACGAGACTCGAAGGGCGATCGAGCCTCCGCAGCCACGCCAACAGTCGCCTGCCTACGGTAAGCAGCGCCGAGAGAAACCGGCGGACGCTCGGTGAGAAAAGTCCGTGCGCCGGGCCCGCTCGTGCTGCGAGGCAAGACCGAGAGAACGAGACTCGAAGGGCGATCGAGCCTCCGCAGCCCCCGCCAACAGTCGCCTGCCTACGGTAAGGAGCGCCGAGAGAGATCGGCGGACGCACGGTGAGAAAAGTCCGTGCGCCGGGCCCGCTCGTGCTGCGAGGCAAGTCCGAGAGAACGAGACTCGAAGGACGATCGGGCCGTCGCGGCCGCCTTAACAGCAGCAAGCCGCCCGGACTCCTTATTCGGGCGTCTAGTATGGCTCGACGAGGTAAGACCGAGGGAACGAGACTCGAAGGACGATCGGGCCGTCGCGGCCGCCTTAACAGCAGCAAGCCGCCCGGACTCCTTATTCGAGCGTCTAGTTAGGCACGACGAGGTAAGACCGAGAGAACGAGACTCGAAGGGAGATCGGGCCGTCGCGGCCGCCTTAACAGCAGCAAGTCGCCCGGACTCCTTATTCGGGCTTCTAGTATGGCACGACGAGGTAAGACCGAGGGAACGGGACTCGCCCGGCGATCGAGCCTCCGCTGCCCCGCTGAGAGCAATTCGCCCGGACTCCTTATTCGGGCGTCTAGTTAGGCACGACGAGGTAAGTCCGAGAGAACGAGACTCGAAGGGCGATCGAGCCTTCGCAGCCCCGTCAACAGTCGCCTGCCTACGGTAAGGAGCGCCGAGAGAGATCGGCGGACGCACGGTGAGAAAAGTCCGTGCGCCGGGCCCGCTCGTGCTGCGAGGCCCCGGTCTTCGCTTGCCGGGGTAGGGACTCGTATTGACTCGCTTCGGTACGATCGGTGGCAGCAGGGCTGCCTGGCAGCGAAGACCGGGCCTCGCAGCGATAGACGGTCGCCTTGGCTCGGCGAGCGAAGGCAGTCGGTCCGACCGTACCTTTCGTTTCATACGCGGTCAGAGCACCCTAGTCCCCTATAGAAGCGACAAAAGTTCCAGTATGGCATGTCGGGGGTATACCGAGAAAACGTGATTTTGGCGGCGATTGAGCCTTCGGACCTGTATTCGGAGGTTGTCAACCTACGGTGAAAAATGAAGAGATGCCCTTTTTTTTGGACATTTCAGTCGGACTTGGAATATTTTTTCTTAGTCGGGCTTGTGGTATGACACGACGAGGGTCGACCGAGGGAACGGGACTCGCCCGGCGATCGAGGCCTCCGCAGCCCCGCCAACAGTCTGCGGCCTGCGGTAAATAATTTCGTATGACATGATGAATCGCCCGACCTCCCTATTCGGGCTGCTAGTATGGCACGACGAGGTAAGACCGAGAGAACAAGACTCGAAGGGCGATCGGGCCGTCTCAGCCGCCTTAACAGCAGCAAGTCGCCCGAACTCCTTATTCGGGCTTCCTAGTATGGCACGACGAGGTAAGACCGAGGGAACGGGACTCGCCCGGCGATCGAGCCTCCGCTGCCCCGCTGAGAGCAATTCGCCCGGACTCCTTTATTCGGGCGTCTAGTTAGGCACGACGAGGTAAGTCCGAGAGAACGAGACTCGAAGGGGAGATCGGGCCGTCTCAGCCGCCTTAACAGCAGCAAGGTCGCCCGAACTCTTTATTCGGGCTTCTAGTATGGCACGACGAGGAAGTCCGAGAGAACGAGACTCGAAGGACGATCGGGCCGTCGCGGCCGCCTTAACAGCAGCAAGCCGCCCGGACTCCTTATTCGGGCGTCTAGTATGGCACGACGAGGTAAGACCGAGGGAACGGGACTCGCCCGGCGATCGAGCCTCCGCTGCCCCGCTGAGAGCAATTCGCCGGACTCCTTATTCGGGCGTCTAGTTAGGCAACGACGAGGTAAGTCCGAGAGAACGAGACTCGAAGGGGAGATCGGGCCGTCTCAGCCGCCTTAACTGCAGCAAGTCGCCCGGACACCTTATTCGGGCGTCTAGTATGGCACGACGAGGTAAGTCCGAGAGAACGAGGCTCGAAGGGCGATCGGGCCGTCTCAGCCGCCTTAACAGCAGCAAGTCGCCCGAACTCTTTATTCGGGCTTCTAGTATGGCACGACGAGGTAAGTCCGAGAGAACGAGACTCGAAGGACGATCGGGCCGTCGCGGCCGCCTTAACAGCAGCAAGCCGCCCGGACTCCTTATTCGGGCGTCTAGTATGGCACGACGAGGTAAGACCGAGGGAACGGGACTCGCCCGGCGATCGAGCCTCGCTGCCCCCGCTGAGAGCAATTCGCCCGGACTCCTTATTCGGGCGTCTAGTTAGGCACGACGAGGTAAGTCCGAGGAGAACGAGGCTCGAAGGGCGATCGGGCCGTCTCAGCCGCCTTAACAGCAGCAAGTCGCCCGAACTCTTTATTCGGGCTTCTAGTATGGCACGACGAGGTAAGTCCGAGAGAACGAGGACTCGAAGGACGATCGGGCCGTCGCGGCCGCCTTAACAGCAGCAAGCGCCCGGACTCCTTATTCGGGCGTCTAGTATGGCACGACGAGGTAAGACCGAGGGAACGGGACTCGCCCGGCGATCGAGCCTCCGCTGCCCCGCTGAGAGCAATTCGCCCGGACTCCTTATTCGGGCGTCTAGTTAGGCACGACGAGGTAAGTCCGAGAGAACGAGGCTCGAAGGGCGATCGGGCCCGTCTCAGCCGCCTTAACAGCAGCAAGTCGCCCGAACTCTTTATTCGGGCTTCTAGTATGGCACGACGAGGTAAGTCCGAGAGAACGAGACTCGAAGGACGATCGGGCCGTCGCGGCCGCCTTAACAGCAGCAAGCCGCCCGGACTCCTTATTCGGGCGTCTAGTATGGCTCGACGATGGTAAGACCGAGGGAACGAGACTCGAAGAGCGATCGGGCCGTCGCGGCCGCCTTAACAGCAGCAAGCCGCCCGGACTCCTTATTCGGGCGTCTAGTTAGGCACGACGAGGTAAGACCGAGAGAACGAGACTCGAAGGGCGATCGGGCCGTCGCGGCCGCCTTAACAGCAGCAAGCCGCCCGGACTCCTTATTCGGGCGTCTAGTTAGGCACGACGAGGTAAGACCGAGAGAACGAGACTCGAAGGACGATCGGGCCGTCGCGGCCGCCTTAACAGCAGCAAGCCGCCCGGACTCCTTATTCGGGCGTTCTAGTATGGCACGACGAGGTAAGACCGAGGGAACGGGACTCGCCCGGCGATCGAGCCTCCGCTGCCCCGCTGAGAGCAATTCGCCCGGACTCCTTATTCGGGCGTCTAGTTAGGCACGACGAGGTAAGTCCGAGAGAACGAGGCTCGAAGGGCGATCGGGCCGTCTCAGCCGCCTTAACAGCAGCAAGTCGCCCGAACTCTTTATTCGGCTTCTAGTATGGCACGACGAGGTAAGTCCGAGAGAACGAGACTCGAAGGACGATCGGGCCGTCGCGGCCGCCTTAACAGCAGCAAGCCGCCCGGACTCCTTATTCGGGCGTCTAGTATGGCACGACGAGGTAAGACCGAGGGAACGGGACTCGCCCGGCGATCGAGCCTCCGCTGCCCCGCTGAGAGCAATTCGCCCGGACTCCTTATTCGGGCGTCTAGTTAGGCACGACGAGGTAAGTCCGAGAGAACGAGGCTCGAAGGGCGATCGGGCCGTCTCAGCCGCCTTAACAGCAGCAAGTCGCCCGAACTCTTTATTCGGGCTTCTAGTATGGCACGACGAGGTAAGTCCGAGAGAACGAGACTCGAAGGACGATCGGGCCGTCGCGGCCGCCTTAACAGCAGCAAGCCGCCCGGACTCCTTATTCCGGGCGTCTAGTATGGCTCGACGAGGTAAGACCGAGGGAACGAGACTCGAAGAGCGATCGGGCCGTCGCGGCGCCTTAACAGCAGCAAGCCGCCCGGACTCCTTATTCGGGCGTCTAGTTAGGCACGACGAGGTAAGACCGAGAGAACGAGACTCGAAGGGCGATCGGGCCGTCGCGGCCGCCTTAACAGCAGCAAGCCGCCCGGACTCCTTATTCGGGCGTCTAGTTAGGCACGACGAGGTAAGACCGAGAGAACGAGACTCGAAGGGCGATCGGGCCGTCGCGGCCGCCTTAACAGCAGCAAGCCGCCCGGACTCCTTATTCGGGCGTCTAGTTAGGCACGACGAGGTAAGACCGAGGAGAACGAGACTCGAAGGGCGATCGGGCCGTCGCGGCCGCCTTAACAGCAGCAAGCCGCCCGGACTCCTTATTCGGGCGTCTAGTTAGGCACGACGAGGTAAGTCCGAGAGAACGAGACTCGAAGGGGAGATCGGGCCGTCGCGGCCGCCTTAACAGCAGCAAGCCGCCCGGACTCCTTATTCGGGCGTTCTAGTATGGCACGACGAGGTAAGTCCGAGAGAACGAGACTCGAAGGGGAGATCGGGCCGTCTCAGCCGCCTTAACAGCAGCAAGTCGCCCGGACTCCTTATTCGGGCGTCTAGTATGGCACGACGAGGTAAGACCGACGGAGAACGAGACTCGAAGGGCGATCGAGCCTCCGCAGCCCACGCCAACAGTCGCCTGCCTACGGTAAGCAGCGCCGAGAGAAATCGGCGGACGCTCGGTGAGAAAAGTCCGTGCGCCCGGGCCCGCTCGTGCTGCGAGGCAAGACCGAGAGAACGAGACTCGAAGGGCGATCGAGCCTCCGCAGCCCCGCCAACAGTCGCCTGCCTACGGTAAGGAGCGCCGAGAGAGATCGGCGGACGCACGGTGAGAAAAGTCCGTGCGCCGGGCCCGCTCGTGCTGCGAGGCAAGTCCGAGAGAACGAGACTCGAAGGACGATCGGGCCGTCGCGGCCGCCTTAACAGCAGCAAGCCGCCCGGACTCCTTATCGGCGTCTAGTATGGCTCGACGAGGTAAGACCGAGGGAACGAGACTCGAAGGACGATCGGGCCGTCGCGGCCGCCTTAACAGCAGCAAGCCGCCCGGACTCCTTATTCGGGCGTCTAGTATGGCTCGACGAGGTAAGACCGAGGGAACGAGACTCGAAGGACGATCGGGCCGTCGCGGCCGCCTTAACAGCAGCAAGCCGCCCGGACTCCTTATTCGGGCGTCTAGTATGGCTCGACGAGGTAAGACCGAGGGAACGAGACTCGAAGAGCGATCGGGCCGTCGCGGCCGCCTTAACAGCAGCAAGCCGCCGGACTCCTTATTCGGGCGTCTAGTTAGGCACGACGAGGTAAGACCGAGAGAACGAGACTCGAAGGGGCGATCGGGCCGTCGCGGCCGCCTTAACAGCAGCAAGCCGCCCGGACTCCTTATTCGGGCGTCTAGTTAGGCACGACGAGGTAAGACCAAAAGAACGAGACTCGAAGGGCGATCGGGCCGTCGCGGCCGCCTTAACAGCAGCAAGCCGCCCGGACTCCTTATTCGGGCGTCTAGTTAGGCACGACGAGGTAAGTCCGAGAGAACGAGACTCGAAGGGGAGATCGGGCCGTCGCGGCCGCCTTAACAGCAGCAAGCCGCTCGGACTCCTTATTCGGGCGTCTAGTATGGCACGACGAGGTAGACCGAGAGAACGAGACTCGAAGGGCGATCGAGCCTCCGCAGCCACGCCAACAGTCGCCTGCCTACGGTAAGCAGCGCCGAGAGAAATCGGCGGACGCTCGGTGAGAAAAGTCCGTGCGCCGGGCCCGCTCGTGCTGCGAGGCAAGACCGAGAGAACGAGACTCGAAGGGCGATCGAGCCTCCGCAGCCCCGCCAACAGTCGCCTGCCTACGGTAAGGAGCGCCGAGAGAGATCGGCGGACGCACGGTGAGAAAAGTCCGTGCGCCGGGCCCGCTCGTGCTGCGAGGCAAGTCCGATGAGAACGAGACTCGAAGGACGATCGGGCCGTCGCGGCCGCCTTAACAGCAGCAAGCCGCCCGGACTCCTTATTCGGGCGTCTAGTATGGCTCGACGAGGTAAGACCGAGGGAACGAGACTCGAAGGACGATCGGGCCGTCGCGGCCGCCTTAACAGCAGCAAGCCGCCCGGACTCCTTATTCGGGCGTCTAGTATGGCTCGACGAGGTAAGACCGAGGGAACGAGACTCGAAGAGCGATCGGGCCGTCGCGGCCGCCTTAACAGCAGCAAGCCGCCCGGACTCCTTATTCGGGCGTCTAGTTAGGCACGACGAGGTAAGACCGAGAGAACGAGACTCGAAGGGCGATCGGGCCGTCGCGGCCGCCTTAACAGCAGCAAGCCGCCCGGACTCCTTATTCGGGCGTCTAGTTAGGCACGACGAGGTAAGACCGAGAGAACGAGACTCGAAGGGCGATCGGGCCGTCGCGGCCGCCTTAACAGCAGCAAGCCGCCCGGACTCCTTATTCGGGCGTCTAGTTAGGCACGACGAGGTAAGTCCGAGAGAACGAGACTCGAAGGGGAGATCGGGCCGTCGCGGCCGCCTTAACAGCAGCAAGCCGCTCGGACTCCTTATTCGGGCGTCTAGTATGGCACGACGAGGTAAGTCCGAGAGAACGAGACTCGAAGGGGAGATCGGGCCGTCTCAGCCGCCTTAACAGCAGCAAGTCGCCCGGACTCCTTATTCGGGCGTCTAGTATGGCACGACGAGGTAAGACCGAGAGAACGAGACTCGAAGGGCGATCGAGCCTCCGCAGCCACGCCAACAGTCGCCTGCCTACGGTAAGCAGCGCCGAGAGAAATCGGCGGACGCTCGGTGAGAAAAGTCCGTGCGCCGGGCCCGCTCGTGCTGCGAGGCAAGACCGAGAGAACGAGACTCGAAGGGCGATCGAGCCTCCGCAGCCCCCGCCAACAGTCGCCTGCCTACGGTAAGGAGCGCCGAGAGAGATCGGCGGACGCACGGTGAGAAAAGTCCGTGCGCCGGGCCCGCTCGTGCTGCGATGGCCCCGGTCTTCGCTTGCCGGGGTAGGGACTCGTATTGACTCGCTTCGGTACGATCGGTGGCAGCAGGGCTGCCTGGCAGCGAAGACCGGGCCTCGCAGCGATAGACGGTCGCCTTGGCTCGGCGAGCGAAGGCAGTCGGTCCGACCGTACCTTTCGTTTCATACGCGGTCAGAGCACCCTAGTCCCCTATAGAAGCGACAAAAGTTCCAGTATGGCACGTCGGGGGTATACCGAGAAAACGTGATTTCAGGGGCGTTTGACCCATCGGACCTCGATTCGGAGGTTGTCAACCTCCCTTCAAAAATGAAGAGATGCCCTATTTTCTTGACATTTTTGTTGGACTTAGAATAATTTTGTGAAAAATTTTTTCGTATGACATGATAAGTTTTCCGAGTTTTATTGTCGTCGGACTTTGAATATTTTTAGGGTAAAAATATTTTTTTTCACATTTCATTAGAAATCGACTAGAACGTATTTGTTAACAATAAATATAGTGAATATTCTACGTTGAAAAATTATTTTTAGTTGTAAAATATATTTTACCATCCGCCTTCTCGTTCAGTGATCGGTTATCAATACTAGCATTACTCGAATGTTAGAGGAATGTTTTTCTTTATTTTAATCCCGGCGGCGCCGGGACCACGCCAGCTAGATTCCCCGTTGTAAAATCACATAAACGCACTATAGCCAGCCCGTCTAGCGCCTTCCGTTCGCCCACTACGAGCCAAAAACCAAAAAAATGGCCCTTTTCAGGGCCACCAAAAATTTTTTTTTTTTTCAATTACAAGTCTTTCCCGTACGAATATTTACTTGATTTATTATTGAAAATATGTTTCACGTCGATTTTTAATGAAATTTGAAAAAAAAAAAAAAAAAACGGTTTTTGGCTTGTAGCGGCTGAACCTTTAGTCCGATCGCGCCGGGACCGCGCCAGTTAGATGCGCCGTTGTAAAATCTTTCGAATGAGCCTTCCTCTTCTCCTTCTAGCTCCTTCCGTTCGGCCGCTACAAGCCAAAAACCGTTTTTTTTTTCCGTATGAGATGATTGCTCCCGTATGAAATGTTCGGTATCGGGCGGCCTCGCCTAGTGTCCGAGCGCTCGGGCCCGGCACTGATCATGCCATACGAGAAATTTTTCTTCGTATGAGATGATCGCTCCCGTATGGAATGTTCGGTAGCAGGCGGACTCGCCTCGGGCCGACCGCTCGGGCCCTGCACTCATCATCTCATACGGAAAAAAAAAACGGTTTTTGGCTTGTAGCGGCTGAACCTTTAGTCCGATCGCGCCGGGACCGCGCCAGTTAGATGCGCCGTTGTAAAATCTTTCGAATGAGCCTTCCTCTTCTCCTTCTAGCTCCTTCCGTTCGGCCGCTACAAGCCAAAAACCGTTTTTTTTTTCCGTATGAGATGATTGCTCCCGTATGAAATGTTCGGTATCGGGCGGCCTCGCCTAGTGTCCGAGCGCTCGGGCCCGGCACTGATCATGCCATACGAGAAATTTTTCTTCGTATGAGATGATCGCTCCCGTATGGAATGTTCGGTAGCAGGCGGACTCGCCTCGGGCCGACCGCTCGGGCCCTGCACTCATCATCTCATACGGAAAAAAAAAACGGTTTTTGGCTTGTAGCGGCTGAACCTTTAGTCCGATCGCGCCGGGACCGCGCCAGTTAGATGCGCCGTTGTAAAATCTTTCGAATGAGCCTTCCTCTTCTCCTTCTAGCTCCTTCCGTTCGGCCGCTACAAGCCAAAAACCGTTTTTTTTTCCGTATGAGATGATTGCTCCCGTATGAAATGTTCGGTATCGGGCGGCCTCGCCTAGTGTCCGAGCGCTCGGGCCCGGCACTGATCATGCCATACGAGAAATTTTTCTTCGTATGAGATGATCGCTCCCGTATGGAATGTTCGGTAGCAGGCGGACTCGCCTCGGGCCGACCGCTCGGGCCCTGCACTCATCATCTCATACGGAAAAAAAAAACGGTTTTTGGCTTGTAGCGGCTGAACCTTTAGTCCGATCGCGCCGGGACCGCGCCAGTTAGATGCGCCGTTGTAAAATCTTTCGAATGAGCCTTCCTCTTCTCCTTCTAGCTCCTTCCGTTCGGCCGCTACAAGCCAAAAACCGTTTTTTTTTCCGTATGAGATGATTGCTCCCGTATGAAATGTTCGGTATCGGGCGGCCTCGCCTAGTGTCCGAGCGCTCGGGCCCGGCACTGATCATGCCATACGAGAAATTTTTCTTCGTATGAGATGATCGCTCCCGTATGGAATGTTCGGTAGCAGGCGGACTCGCCTCGGGCCGACCGCTCGGGCCCTGCACTCATCATCTCATACGGAAAAAAAAAACGGTTTTTGGCTTGTAGCGGCTGAACCTTTAGTCCGATCGCGCCGGGACCGCGCCAGTTAGATGCGCCGTTGTAAAATCTTTCGAATGAGCCTTCCTCTTCTCCTTCTAGCTCCTTCCGTTCGGCCGCTACAAGCCAAAAACCGTTTTTTTTTCCGTATGAGATGATTGCTCCCGTATGAAATGTTCGGTATCGGGCGGCCTCGCCTAGTGTCCGAGCGCTCGGGCCCGGCACTGATCATGCCATACGAGAAATTTTTCTTCGTATGAGATGATCGCTCCCGTATGGAATGTTCGGTAGCAGGCGGACTCGCCTCGGGCCGACCGCTCGGGCCCTGCACTCATCATCTCATACGGAAAAAAAAAACGGTTTTTGGCTTGTAGCGGCTGAACCTTTAGTCCGATCGCGCCGGGACCGCGCCAGTTAGATGCGCCGTTGTAAAATCTTTCGAATGAGCCTTCCTCTTCTCCTTCTAGCTCCTTCCGTTCGGCCGCTACAAGCCAAAAACCGTTTTTTTTTCCGTATGAGATGATTGCTCCCGTATGAAATGTTCGGTATCGGGCGGCCTCGCCTAGTGTCCGAGCGCTCGGGCCCGGCACTGATCATGCCATACGAGAAATTTTTCTTCGTATGAGATGATCGCTCCCGTATGGAATGTTCGGTAGCAGGCGGACTCGCCTCGGGCCGACCGCTCGGGCCCTGCACTCATCATCTCATACGGAAAAAAAAAACGGTTTTTGGCTTGTAGCGGCTGAACCTTTAGTCCGATCGCGCCGGGACCGCGCCAGTTAGATGCGCCGTTGTAAAATCTTTCGAATGAGCCTTCCTCTTCTCCTTCTAGCTCCTTCCGTTCGGCCGCTACAAGCCAAAAACCGTTTTTTTTTCCGTATGAGATGATTGCTCCCGTATGAAATGTTCGGTATCGGGCGGCCTCGCCTAGTGTCCGAGCGCTCGGGCCCGGCACTGATCATGCCATACGAGAAATTTTTCTTCGTATGAGATGATCGCTCCCGTATGGAATGTTCGGTAGCAGGCGGACTCGCCTCGGGCCGACCGCTCGGGCCCTGCACTCATCATCTCATACGGAAAAAAAAAACGGTTTTTGGCTTGTAGCGGCTGAACCTTTAGTCCGATCGCGCCGGGACCGCGCCAGTTAGATGCGCCGTTGTAAAATCTTTCGAATGAGCCTTCCTCTTCTCCTTCTAGCTCCTTCCGTTCGGCCGCTACAAGCCAAAAACCGTTTTTTTTTTCCGTATGAGATGATTGCTCCCGTATGAAATGTTCGGTATCGGGCGGCCTCGCCTAGTGTCCGAGCGCTCGGGCCCGGCACTGATCATGCCATACGAGAAATTTTTCTTCGTATGAGATGATCGCTCCCGTATGGAATGTTCGGTAGCAGGCGGACTCGCCTCGGGCCGACCGCTCGGGCCCTGCACTCATCATCTCATACGGAAAAAAAAAACGGTTTTTGGCTTGTAGCGGCTGAACCTTTAGTCCGATCGCGCCGGGACCGCGCCAGTTAGATGCGCCGTTGTAAAATCTTTCGAATGAGCCTTCCTCTTCTCCTTCTAGCTCCTTCCGTTCGGCCGCTACAAGCCAAAAACCGTTTTTTTTTTCCGTATGAGATGATTGCTCCCGTATGAAATGTTCGGTATCGGGCGGCCTCGCCTAGTGTCCGAGCGCTCGGGCCCGGCACTGATCATGCCATACGAGAAATTTTTCTTCGTATGAGATGATCGCTCCCGTATGGAATGTTCGGTAGCAGGCGGACTCGCCTCGGGCCGACCGCTCGGGCCCTGCACTCATCATCTCATACGGAAAAAAAAAACGGTTTTTGGCTTGTAGCGGCTGAACCTTTAGTCCGATCGCGCCGGGACCGCGCCAGTTAGATGCGCCGTTGTAAAATCTTTCGAATGAGCCTTCCTCTTCTCCTTCTAGCTCCTTCCGTTCGGCCGCTACAAGCCAAAAACCGTTTTTTTTTTCCGTATGAGATGATTGCTCCCGTATGAAATGTTCGGTATCGGGCGGCCTCGCCTAGTGTCCGAGCGCTCGGGCCCGGCACTGATCATGCCATACGAGAAATTTTTCTTCGTATGAGATGATCGCTCCCGTATGGAATGTTCGGTAGCAGGCGGACTCGCCTCGGGCCGACCGCTCGGGCCCTGCACTCATCATCTCATACGGAAAAAAAAAACGGTTTTTGGCTTGTAGCGGCTGAACCTTTAGTCCGATCGCGCCGGGACCGCGCCAGTTAGATGCGCCGTTGTAAAATCTTTCGAATGAGCCTTCCTCTTCTCCTTCTAGCTCCTTCCGTTCGGCCGCTACAAGCCAAAAACCGTTTTTTTTTTCCGTATGAGATGATTGCTCCCGTATGAAATGTTCGGTATCGGGCGGCCTCGCCTAGTGTCCGAGCGCTCGGGCCCGGCACTGATCATGCCATACGAGAAATTTTTTCTTCGTATGAGATGATCGCTCCCGTATGGAATGTTCGGTAGCAGGCGGACTCGCCTCGGGCCGACCGCTCGGGCCCTGCACTCATCATCTCATACGGAAAAAAAAAAACGGTTTTTGGCTTGTAGCGGCTGAACCTTTAGTCCGATCGCGCCGGGACCGCGCCAGTTAGATGCGCCGTTGTAAAATCTTTCGAATGAGCCTTCCTCTTCTCCTTCTAGCTCCTTCCGTTCGGCCGCTACAAGCCAAAAACCGTTTTTTTTTCCGTATGAGATGATTGCTCCCGTATGAAATGTTCGGTATCGGGCGGCCTCGCCTAGTGTCCGAGCGCTCGGGCCCGGCACTGATCATGCCATACGAGAAATTTTTCTTCGTATGAGATGATCGCTCCCGTATGGAATGTTCGGTAGCAGGCGGACTCGCCTCGGGCCGACCGCTCGGGCCCTGCACTCATCATCTCATACGGAAAAAAAAAACGGTTTTTGGCTTGTAGCGGCTGAACCTTTAGTCCGATCGCGCCGGGACCGCGCCAGTTAGATGCGCCGTTGTAAAATCTTTCGAATGAGCCTTCCTCTTCTCCTTCTAGCTCCTTCCGTTCGGCCGCTACAAGCCAAAAACCGTTTTTTTTTTCCGTATGAGATGATTGCTCCCGTATGAAATGTTCGGTATCGGGCGGCCTCGCCTAGTGTCCGAGCGCTCGGGCCCGGCACTGATCATGCCATACGAGAAATTTTTCTTCGTATGAGATGATCGCTCCCGTATGGAATGTTCGGTAGCAGGCGGACTCGCCTCGGGCCGACCGCTCGGGCCCTGCACTCATCATCTCATACGGAAAAAAAAAACGGTTTTTGGCTTGTAGCGGCTGAACCTTTAGTCCGATCGCGCCGGGACCGCGCCAGTTAGATGCGCCGTTGTAAAATCTTTCGAATGAGCCTTCCTCTTCTCCTTCTAGCTCCTTCCGTTCGGCCGCTACAAGCCAAAAACCGTTTTTTTTTCCGTATGAGATGATTGCTCCCGTATGAAATGTTCGGTATCGGGCGGCCTCGCCTAGTGTCCGAGCGCTCGGGCCCGGCACTGATCATGCCATACGAGAAATTTTTCTTCGTATGAGATGATCGCTCCCGTATGGAATGTTCGGTAGCAGGCGGACTCGCCTCGGGCCGACCGCTCGGGCCCTGCACTCATCATCTCATACGGAAAAAAAAAACGGTTTTTGGCTTGTAGCGGCTGAACCTTTAGTCCGATCGCGCCGGGACCGCGCCAGTTAGATGCGCCGTTGTAAAATCTTTCGAATGAGCCTTCCTCTTCTCCTTCTAGCTCCTTCCGTTCGGCCGCTACAAGCCAAAAACCGTTTTTTTTTCCGTATGAGATGATTGCTCCCGTATGAAATGTTCGGTATCGGGCGGCCTCGCCTAGTGTCCGAGCGCTCGGGCCCGGCACTGATCATGCCATACGAGAAATTTTTCTTCGTATGAGATGATCGCTCCCGTATGGAATGTTCGGTAGCAGGCGGACTCCGCCTCGGGCCGACCGCTCGGGCCCTGCACTCATCATCTCATACGGAAAAAAAAAAACGGTTTTTGGCTTGTAGCGGCTGAACCTTTAGTCCGATCGCGCCGGGACCGCGCCAGTTAGATGCGCCGTTGTAAAATCTTTCGAATGAGCCTTCCTCTTCTCCTTCTAGCTCCTTCCGTTCGGCCGCTACAAGCCAAAAACCGTTTTTTTTTTCCGTATGAGATGATTGCTCCCGTATGAAATGTTCGGTATCGGGCGGCCTCGCCTAGTGTCCGAGCGCTCGGGCCCGGCACTGATCATGCCATACGAGAAATTTTTCTTCGTATGAGATGATCGCTCCCGTATGGAATGTTCGGTAGCAGGCGGACTCGCCTCGGGCCGACCGCTCGGGCCCTGCACTCATCATCTCATACGGAAAAAAAAAAACGGTTTTTGGCTTGTAGCGGCTGAACCTTTAGTCCGATCGCGCCGGGACCGCGCCAGTTAGATGCGCCGTTGTAAAATCTTTCGAATGAGCCTTCCTCTTCTCCTTCTAGCTCCTTCCGTTCGGCCGCTACAAGCCAAAAACCGTTTTTTTTTCCGTATGAGATGATTGCTCCCGTATGAAATGTTCGGTATCGGGCGGCCTCGCCTAGTGTCCGAGCGCTCGGGCCCGGCACTGATCATGCCATACGAGAAATTTTTCTTCGTATGAGATGATCGCTCCCGTATGGAATGTTCGGTAGCAGGCGGACTCGCCTCGGGCCGACCGCTCGGGCCCTGCACTCATCATCTCATACGGAAAAAAAAAACGGTTTTTGGCTTGTAGCGGCTGAACCTTTAGTCCGATCGCGCCGGGACCGCGCCAGTTAGATGCGCCGTTGTAAAATCTTTCGAATGAGCCTTCCTCTTCTCCTTCTAGCTCCTTCCGTTCGGCCGCTACAAGCCAAAAACCGTTTTTTTTTCCGTATGAGATGATTGCTCCCGTATGAAATGTTCGGTATCGGGCGGCCTCGCCTAGTGTCCGAGCGCTCGGGCCCGGCACTGATCATGCCATACGAGAAATTTTTCTTCGTATGAGATGATCGCTCCCGTATGGAATGTTCGGTAGCAGGCGGACTCGCCTCGGGCCGACCGCTCGGGCCCTGCACTCATCATCTCATACGGAAAAAAAAAACGGTTTTTGGCTTGTAGCGGCTGAACCTTTAGTCCGATCGCGCCGGGACCGCGCCAGTTAGATGCGCCGTTGTAAAATCTTTCGAATGAGCCTTCCTCTTCTCCTTCTAGCTCCTTCCGTTCGGCCGCTACAAGCCAAAAACCGTTTTTTTTTCCGTATGAGATGATTGCTCCCGTATGAAATGTTCGGTATCGGGCGGCCTCGCCTAGTGTCCGAGCGCTCGGGCCCGGCACTGATCATGCCATACGAGAAATTTTTCTTCGTATGAGATGATCGCTCCCGTATGGAATGTTCGGTAGCAGGCGGACTCGCCTCGGGCCGACCGCTCGGGCCCTGCACTCATCATCTCATACGGAAAAAAAAAAACGGTTTTTGGCTTGTAGCGGCTGAACCTTTAGTCCGATCGCGCCGGGACCGCGCCAGTTAGATGCGCCGTTGTAAAATCTTTCGAATGAGCCTTCCTCTTCTCCTTCTAGCTCCTTCCGTTCGGCCGCTACAAGCCAAAAACCGTTTTTTTTTCCGTATGAGATGATTGCTCCCGTATGAAATGTTCGGTATCGGGCGGCCTCGCCTAGTGTCCGAGCGCTCGGGCCCGGCACTGATCATGCCATACGAGAAATTTTTCTTCGTATGAGATGATCGCTCCCGTATGGAATGTTCGGTAGCAGGCGGACTCGCCTCGGGCCGACCGCTCGGGCCCTGCACTCATCATCTCATACGGAAAAAAAAAACGGTTTTTGGCTTGTAGCGGCTGAACCTTTAGTCCGATCGCGCCGGGACCGCGCCAGTTAGATGCGCCGTTGTAAAATCTTTCGAATGAGCCTTCCTCTTCTCCTTCTAGCTCCTTCCGTTCGGCCGCTACAAGCCAAAAACCGTTTTTTTTTCCGTATGAGATGATTGCTCCCGTATGAAATGTTCGGTATCGGGCGGCCTCGCCTAGTGTCCGAGCGCTCGGGCCCGGCACTGATCATGCCATACGAGAAATTTTTCTTCGTATGAGATGATCGCTCCCGTATGGAATGTTCGGTAGCAGGCGGACTCGCCTCGGGCCGACCGCTCGGGCCCTGCACTCATCATCTCATACGGAAAAAAAAAACGGTTTTTGGCTTGTAGCGGCTGAACCTTTAGTCCGATCGCGCCGGGACCGCGCCAGTTAGATGCGCCGTTGTAAAATCTTTCGAATGAGCCTTCCTCTTCTCCTTCTAGCTCCTTCCGTTCGGCCGCTACAAGCCAAAAACCGTTTTTTTTTCCGTATGAGATGATTGCTCCCGTATGAAATGTTCGGTATCGGGCGGCCTCGCCTAGTGTCCGAGCGCTCGGGCCCGGCACTGATCATGCCATACGAGAAATTTTTCTTCGTATGAGATGATCGCTCCCGTATGGAATGTTCGGTAGCAGGCGGACTCGCCTCGGGCCGACCGCTCGGGCCCTGCACTCATCATCTCATACGGAAAAAAAAAAACGGTTTTTGGCTTGTAGCGGCTGAACCTTTAGTCCGATCGCGCCGGGACCGCGCCAGTTAGATGCGCCGTTGTAAAATCTTTCGAATGAGCCTTCCTCTTCTCCTTCTAGCTCCTTCCGTTCGGCCGCTACAAGCCAAAAACCGTTTTTTTTTCCGTATGAGATGATTGCTCCCGTATGAAATGTTCGGTATCGGGCGGCCTCGCCTAGTGTCCGAGCGCTCGGGCCCGGCACTGATCATGCCATACGAGAAATTTTTCTTCGTATGAGATGATCGCTCCCGTATGGAATGTTCGGTAGCAGGCGGACTCGCCTCGGGCCGACCGCTCGGGCCCTGCACTCATCATCTCATACGGAAAAAAAAAAACGGTTTTTGGCTTGTAGCGGCTGAACCTTTAGTCCGATCGCGCCGGGACCGCGCCAGTTAGATGCGCCGTTGTAAAATCTTTCGAATGAGCCTTCCTCTTCTCCTTCTAGCTCCTTCCGTTCGGCCGCTACAAGCCAAAAACCGTTTTTTTTTCCGTATGAGATGATTGCTCCCGTATGAAATGTTCGGTATCGGGCGGCCTCGCCTAGTGTCCGAGCGCTCGGGCCCGGCACTGATCATGCCATACGAGAAATTTTTCTTCGTATGAGATGATCGCTCCCGTATGGAATGTTCGGTAGCAGGCGGACTCGCCTCGGGCCGACCGCTCGGGCCCTGCACTCATCATCTCATACGGAAAAAAAAAAACGGTTTTTGGCTTGTAGCGGCTGAACCTTTAGTCCGATCGCGCCGGGACCGCGCCAGTTAGATGCGCCGTTGTAAAATCTTTCGAATGAGCCTTCCTCTTCTCCTTCTAGCTCCTTCCGTTCGGCCGCTACAAGCCAAAAACCGTTTTTTTTTCCGTATGAGATGATTGCTCCCGTATGAAATGTTCGGTATCGGGCGGCCTCGCCTAGTGTCCGAGCGCTCGGGCCCGGCACTGATCATGCCATACGAGAAATTTTTCTTCGTATGAGATGATCGCTCCCGTATGGAATGTTCGGTAGCAGGCGGACTCGCCTCGGGCCGACCGCTCGGGCCCTGCACTCATCATCTCATACGGAAAAAAAAAACGGTTTTTGGCTTGTAGCGGCTGAACCTTTAGTCCGATCGCGCCGGGACCGCGCCAGTTAGATGCGCCGTTGTAAAATCTTTCGAATGAGCCTTCCTCTTCTCCTTCTAGCTCCTTCCGTTCGGCCGCTACAAGCCAAAAACCGTTTTTTTTTCCGTATGAGATGATTGCTCCCGTATGAAATGTTCGGTATCGGGCGGCCTCGCCTAGTGTCCGAGCGCTCGGGCCCGGCACTGATCATGCCATACGAGAAATTTTTCTTCGTATGAGATGATCGCTCCCGTATGGAATGTTCGGTAGCAGGCGGACTCGCCTCGGGCCGACCGCTCGGGCCCTGCACTCATCATCTCATACGGAAAAAAAAAACGGTTTTTGGCTTGTAGCGGCTGAACCTTTAGTCCGATCGCGCCGGGACCGCGCCAGTTAGATGCGCCGTTGTAAAATCTTTCGAATGAGCCTTCCTCTTCTCCTTCTAGCTCCTTCCGTTCGGCCGCTACAAGCCAAAAACCGTTTTTTTTTCCGTATGAGATGATTGCTCCCGTATGAAATGTTCGGTATCGGGCGGCCTCGCCTAGTGTCCGAGCGCTCGGGCCCGGCACTGATCATGCCATACGAGAAATTTTTCTTCGTATGAGATGATCGCTCCCGTATGGAATGTTCGGTAGCAGGCGGACTCGCCTCGGGCCGACCGCTCGGGCCCTGCACGCACTCTGATACGGAAAAAAAAAACGGTTTTTGGCTTGTAGCGGCTGAACCTTTAGTCCGATCGCGCCGGGACCCGCGCCAGTTAGATGCGCCGTTGTAAAATCTTTCGAATGAGCCTTCCTCTTCTCCTTCTAGCTCCTTCCGTTCGGCCGCTACAAGCCAAAAAACCGTTTTTTTTTCCGTATGAGATGATTGCTCCCGTATGAAATGTTCGGTATCGGGCGGCCTCGCCTAGTGTCCGAGCGCTCGGGCCCGGCACTGATCATGCCATACGAGAAATTTTTCTTCGTATGAGATGATCGCTCCCGTATGGAATGTTCGGTAGCAGGCGGCCGGGCCCTGCTCATGCCATACGAGCTTTTCGTATGAGATGATTGCTCCCGTATGGAATGTTGTGTAGCAGGCGGTCTCGCCTCGGGCCCGAGCGCCGGGCAGCCTTCTGCTACCGCTGCAGGGCCGTGCACTGATCATGCCATACGAGCTTTTCGTATGAGATGATTGCTCCCGTATGGAATGTTGTGTAGCAGGCGGTCTCGCCTCGGGCCGAGCGCCGGGCAGCCTTCTGCTACCGCTGCAGGGCCGTGCACTGATCATGCCATACGAGCTTTTCGTATGAGATGATTGCTCCCGTATGGAATGTTGTGTAGCAGGCGGTCTCGCCTCGGGCCGAGCGCCGGGCAGCCTTCTGCTACCGCTGCAGGGCCGTGCACTGATCATGCCATACGAGCTTTTCGTATGAGATGATTGCTCCCCGTATGGAATGTTGTGTAGCAGGCGGTCTCGCCTCGGGCCGAGCGCCGGGCAGCCTTCTGCTACCGCTGCAGGGCCGTGCACTGATCATGCCATACGAGCTTTTTCGTATGAGATGATTGCTCCCCGTATGGAATGTTGTGTAGCAGGCGGTCTCGCCTCGGGCCGAGCGCCGGGCAGCCTTCTGCTACCGCCTGCAGGGCCGTGCACTGATCATGCCATACGAGCTTTTCGTATGAGATGATCGCTCCCGTATGGAATGTTGTGTAGCAGGCGGACTCGCCTCGGGCCGAGCGCTCGGGCCTTCTCCGCCGGCCGGGAACTGATCATGCCATACGCTGCAGCTACGCCTCGCCAGCTGCCCGTCGTACCTGCACTGACGACATCATGTCATACGGGAGAAGGTCACCACTCTCGGGGAGAGAAAAAAATAAAACGGACCCCCCGTTTTAAGTCCGATATAATAAATATTCAACAAGTCGGGGAGCAAAGTCCCCCGACTTTGCTCCTGCCCCGTCTGTCACTGACTGAGCTGTCACTG
>JAQMRL010000118.1:30000-33317 GCA_035578175.1 Catonia carolina
AGGGCGCTCGACGCACGGGGAGCGGTTTAGGCTCACCCGTACGGAACCTCCCTCGCGGGTCTCCCGCCCGGGCCGTAGACCGCCGGCCAACGGGTCGCGACGTCCTACAGGGAGAGAAGTGCAGTCTCCCGGCGCTAGGACCGACAATCGTCCGAAGGTGGTGCGCCCCCTCCAGTGCGGTGCGAACCTGCACTGTCGGTCGCGCGCCATCCGACGGGCGTGGGCCTGCGGACAACGGCAAGACGTGAATCTCCCCCTCGACATTCCGGATCTTTTCCGTTTTTCCCTGGGCGGTTTCACGTACTCTTGAACTCTCTCTTCAAAGTCCTTTTCAACTTTCCCTCACGGTACTTGTACGCTATCGGTCTCGTGGTCGTATTTAGCCTTAGATGGAGTTTACCACCCACTTAAGGTTGCACTCTCAAGCAACCCGACTCTAAGGAGAGGCCCACCCGGCGGCGCTGGCGGCCGTACAGGCCCTGGCACCTTCTGCGGGCCATGGCCACATTCAAGATGGACTTGGACTCGCCGAGCGCTCGCCGGGATAACCGGACCCTCCCTAACGCTACATTTCCCGAACGGGCGATTGCCCGACAGGATTCAGCGCTGGGCTCATCCCTGTTCGCTCGCAGCTACTGAGGGAATCCCTGTTGGGTTTCTTTTCCTCCGCTAATTTATATGCTTAAATTTGGCGGGTGTTCACACCTGCCTGAGGTCGCGCCAGCGAGATTGTTCGTGCTGCGGTACGGGCGCGATCGCCGGGACAGTTAAGCCCGCCGAAGGGCGCCAAAATAGGGACGTCCCTGCTCTTCCCAAGACGGACGTCGAATTGCTAAAGCGAAGAGAGTTAAAATAGGGAGGCAGGAACGACGAGTCGTCCCCCGCTCAACCCTAACAATCCCCGTTGGGCCGTCGAATTGCCGAAACAAAACGAGTTAAAATAGGGAGGCAGGAACGACGAGTCGTCCCCGCTCAACCCTAAACAATCCCAACGGGCCATCGGATCGCTAAAACAATATCGACGACGACGAACGGATAGGCAGGCCTCGTCCCAACGCACGAAAAGTCACAGAAACGATTGTGCTCTTCCCAGGACGAACGTCAAACTGCTAAAACGAAGCGAGTTAAAATAGGGAGGCAGGAACGACGAGTCGTCCCCGCTCAACCCTAACAATCCCGTTGGGCCTGCGAATTGCCGAAACAAAACGAGTTAAACCCAACGGGCCATCGGATCGAGTTAAAACAATATTGACGACGAACGGGTAGGCAGGCCTCGTCCCTGAACACAAGTCGCCCCGCTCCAGCCGCCGACGAGAACCGCCGGCTTAGGAAGAGGGACGACGTAATCTCGCTGCTACTGCCCCGAACGTTTGTCCGGGCTGTTTTGTCCAGCGGGCCCCCGGTCTCGGCAAGGCCGCAGTTCAACCGGAGCATCACCCCAGCCACCGTAACAACGGAACCCCGTCCGCACAGTTCTCTCGCACATCTAAGGGATCGAAAAGGCGGACGTACGAACCGAGGCACAGTGTGCTGTGCTACTACGGATCCGTACGGACCCTGCGCGAGGCGAGGGCGCTGAACAGGCTTGCCTCCAGCGATCGCCGGGACAGTTAAGGCCCGGCGAAACGCCAATAATAGGGGCGGTCTGGCCGCGCGACGCCCGGTTGGTGTTTCCGAGCGACTGGGCCTACATCACCCCAACTGTGTTGTGGGTACGGGCGTAATCGCCGCCACGTACGTGAAATGGTTCGACACTCAGACAGGAGTGGCCCTGGCGGACGAATCCTATAGGGGCCGCAATGTGCGTTCAATTTGTCAATGCTCGTGTGTCCTGCAGTTCACATGACGTCGCGCAACTAGCGGCGCTCTTCATCGACCCACGAGCCAAGTGATCCACCGCTCAGGGTAGTGCTCATGCGTGTGCTGCCGCCTCGCGGCGGCAGTTCGCTTACCGTACGGATAGAAAAAAATATAAGATTGTGCTCTTCCCAGAACGAACGTCAAATTGCTAAAGCGAAGCGAGTTAAAATAGGGAGGCAGGAACGACGAGTCGTCCCCGCTCAACCCTAACAATCCCAACGGGGCCCATCGGATCGAGTTAAAACAATATTGACGACGAACGGATAGGCAGTTCTGCTTATCGAGACGATAAGTATACACATGTATATATGGCCGGTACGCCGTGCGCACCGGCCATATGAGTTCACCATCTTTCGGGTTTTCTGGGGGAGCTCGTCCAGCTAACAGGACGAATCCCCCGAGCTGTAGGGCGGTGTCTCAACAGATCGCAGCGTGGCAACTGCTCTAACCGTTAACACAACACCCCGCTCGGTATCTAAGTCGTCTACAGACGAAAATCGAGTCCCGACTTCGAACTACCCGTGAGGGTGTGCCGTCATTGTTACGCCTAAGGGCCGAGCGATTATACTGGCGGTGACACAGCTTCCGCAGCCACGCTCAGCCCGAAGGGCAACCATGATCGGCTTGTCCGACGGCAGCGCCGGAGCGCACAATCCGCCTAAAAAAGTTAGATGCCTTTCGACTCTCGGGACTCCTCATTATTTACTAGAAGGGATTCGGCCTTCAGGCATAATCCCACGGACGGTAGCTTCGCACCACCGGTCCGCTCGACCGAGTGCGTGAACCAAATGTCCGGACCTGCGGTTCCTCTCGTACTGAGCAGGGATTACTATAGCAACGACTGGTCATCAGTAGGGTCATCAGTAGGGACTGGTCATCTGTCTCTTTCGGCTTTTCTGGGGGAGCTCGTCCGTCGGCTGGACACGGACGAGTCCCCCGTTTCTCTCAGCCGCCTATTAATTACCGTCGGGTGCACCCTTCCCGATTCGGTCGGACGGACGAGAGCGTGTTAAGCAGGGAGAGCTCGTCCGGCCGATCGGCACGACGGCTCCCGTACGCACTCTTAAGGCGCTGCCTTCCGCCTTAGCGTTTCTCGCTACACGCACGAGGTCTTGTCGACCCCGCCGCCGAGCTGCTTGCTGCTCGTGTAAAGTCTGTCCCCCGTCAGAGCTCGTCCGGCGGCCGACCAGAGGCGTCCCGATCGGTTTGTCGCGAGGTGTGCTTCTGCGCTTCACCAGTGCTCCCTCACTTCCCCGTCGACACTCACAGCTCAAGCTACGGCCGCCTGTTATTATTATCGGGTGCCAGTTCCCGATTCGGTCGGACAGACGAGAGCAACTAACTGGAATCGAGAGAAAATGAGCCGGATTCTAAGAACCTTCCGATTCAAATTCCCGAAACCTTCTGATTTCAACCCCAATCCTGTATTTAAGCCGGTTCACGCACTCTGATATGTG
>JAQMRL010000119.1:5000-32903 GCA_035578175.1 Catonia carolina
GGGAGCAATCATCTCATACGGGAAAAAAAACGGTTTTTGGCTTGTAGCGGCCGAACGGAAGGAGCTAGAAGGAGAAGAGGAAGGCTCTAACGAAAGATTTTACAACGGCGCATCTAACTGGCGCGGGTCCCGGCGCGATCGGGACTAAAGGTTCAGCCGCTACAAGCCAAAAACCGTTTTTTTTTTCCGTATGAGATGATGAGTGCAGGGCCCGAGCGGTCGGCCCGAGGCGAGTCCGCCTGCTACCGAACATTCCATACGGGAGCGATCATCTCATACGAAGAAAAATTTCTCGTATGGCATGATCAGTGCCGGGCCCGAGCGCTCGGACACTAGGCGAGGCCGCCCGATACCGAACATTTCATACGGGAGCAATCATCTCATACGGGAAAAAAAACGGTTTTTGGCTTGTAGCGGCCGAAGCGGAAGGAGCTAGAAGGAGAAGAGGAAGGCTCTAACGAAAGATTTTACAACGGCGCATCTAACTGGCGCGGTCCCGGCGCGATCGGACTAAAGGTTCAGCCGCTACAAAGCCAAAAACCGTTTTTTTTTTCCGTATGAGATGATGAGTGCAGGGCCCGAGCGGGTCGGCCCGAGGCGAGTCCGCCTGCTACCGAACATTCCATACGGGAGCGATCATCTCATACGAAGAAAAATTTCTCGTATGGCATGATCAGTGCCGGGCCCGAGCGCTCGGACACTAGGCGAGGCCGCCGATACCGAACATTTCATACGGGAGCAATCATCTCATACGGAAAAAAAAACGGTTTTTGGCTTGTAGCGGCCGAACGGAAGGAGCTAGCAGGAGAAGAGGAAGGCTCATTCGAAAGATTTTACAACGGCGCATCTAACTGGCGCGGTCCCGGCGCGATCGGACTAAAGGTTCAGCCGCTACAAGCCAAAAACCGTTTTTTTTTTTCCGTATGAGATGATGAGTGCAGGGCCCGAGCGGTCGGCCCGAGGCGAGTCCGCCTGCTACCGAACATTCCATACGGGAGCGATCATCTCATACGAAGAAAAATTTCTCGTATGGGCATGATCAGTGCCGGGCCCGAGCGCTCGGACACTAGGCGAGGCCGCCCGATACCGAACATTTCATACGGGAGCAATCATCTCATACGGAAAAAAAAAACGGTTTTTGGCTTGTAGCGGCCGAACGGAAGGAGCTAGCAGGAGAAGAGGAAGGCTCATTCGAAAGATTTTACAACGGCGCATCTAACTGGCGCGGTCCCGGCGCGATCGGACTAAAGTTCAGCCGCTACAAGCCAAAAACCGTTTTTTTTTTCCGTATGAGATGATGAGTGCAGGGCCCGAGCGGTCGGCCCGAGGCGGAGTCCGCCTGCTACCGAACATTCCATACGGGAGCGATCATCTCATACGAAGAAAAATTTCTCGTATGGCATGATCAGTGCCGGGCCCGAGCGCTCGGACACTAGGCGAGGCCGCCCGATACCGAACATTTCATACGGGAGCAATCATCTCATACGGAAAAAAAAACGGTTTTTGGCTTGTAGCGGCCGAACGGAAGGAGCTAGCAGGAGAAGAGGAAGGCTCATTCGAAAGATTTTACAACGGCGCATCTAACTGGCGCGGTCCCGGCGCGATCGGACTAAAGGTTCAGCCGCTACAAGCCAAAAACCGTTTTTTTTTTCCGTATGAGATGATGAGTGCAGGGCCCGAGCGGTCGGCCCGAGGCGAGTCCGCCTGCTACCGAACATTCCATACGGGAGCGATCATCTCATACGAAGAAAAATTTCTCGTATGGCATGATCAGTGCCGGGCCCGAGCGCTCGGACACTAGGCGAGGCCGCCCGATACCGAACATTTCATACGGGAGCAATCATCTCATACGGAAAAAAAAACGGTTTTTGGCTTGTAGCGGCCGAACGGAAGGAGCTAGAAGGAGAAGAGGAAGGCTCATTCGAAAGATTTTACAACGGCGCATCTAACTGGCGCGGTCCCGGCGCGATCGGACTAAAGGTTCAGCCGCTACAAGCCAAAAACCGTTTTTTTTTTCCGTATGAGATGATGAGTGCAGGGCCCGAGCGGTCGGCCCGAGGCGAGTCCGCCTGCTACCGAACATTCCATACGGGAGCGATCATCTCATACGAAGAAAAATTTCTCGTATGGCATGATCAGTGCCGGGCCCGAGCGCTCGGACACTAGGCGAGGCCGCCCGATACCGAACATTTCATACGGGAGCAATCATCTCATACGGAAAAAAAAACGGTTTTTGGCTTGTAGCGGCCGAACGGAAGGAGCTAGAAGGAGAAGAGGAAGGCTCATTCGAAAGATTTTACAACGGCGCATCTAACTGGCGCGGTCCCGGCGCGATCGGACTAAAGGTTCAGCCGCTACAAGCCAAAAACCGTTTTTTTTTTCCGTATGAGATGATGAGTGCAGGGCCCGAGCGGTCGGCCCGAGGCGAGTCCGCCTGCTACCGAACATTCCATACGGGAGCGATCATCTCATACGAAGAAAAATTTCTCGTATGGCATGATCAGTGCCGGGCCCGAGCGCTCGGACACTAGGCGAGGCCGCCCGATACCGAACATTTCATACGGGAGCAATCATCTCATACGGAAAAAAAAACGGTTTTTGGCTTGTAGCGGCCGAACGGAAGGAGCTAGAAGGAGAAGAGGAAGGCTCATTCGAAAGATTTTACAACGGCGCATCTAACTGGCGCGGTCCCGGCGCGATCGGACTAAAGGTTCAGCCGCTACAAGCCAAAAACCGTTTTTTTTTTTTTTTTTTCAAATTTCATTAAAAATCGACGTGAAACATATTTTCAATAATAAATCAAGTAAATATTCGTACGGGAAAGACTTGTAATTGAAAAAAAAAAAAATTTTTGGTGGCCCTGAAAAGGGCCATTTTTTTGGTTTTTGGCTCGTAGTGGGCGAACGGAAGGCGCTAGACGGGCTGGCTATAGTGCGTTTATGTGATTTTACAACGGGGAATCTAGCTGGCGTGGTCCCGGCGCCGCCGGGATTAAAATAAAGAAAAACATTCCTCTAACATTCGAGTAATGCTAGTATTGATAACCGATCACTGAACGAGAAGGCGGATGGTAAAATATATTTTACAACTAAAAATAATTTTTCAACGTAGAATATTCACTATATTTATTGTTAACAAATACGTTCTAGTCGATTTCTAATGAAATGTGAAAAAAAATATTTTTACCCTAAAAATATTCAAAGTCCGACGACAATAAAACTCGGAAAACTTATCATGTCATACGAAAAAATTTTTCACAAAATTATTCTAAGTCCAACAAAAATGTCAAGAAAATAGGGCATCTCTTCATTTTTGAAGGGAGGTTGACAACCTCCGAATCGAGGTCCGATGGGTCAAACGCCCCTAAAATCACGTTTTCTCGGTATACCCCCGACGTGCCATACTGGAACTTTTGTCGCTTCTATAGGGGACTAGGGTGCTCTGACCGCGTATGAAACGAAAGGTACGGTCGGACCGACTGCCTTCGCTCGCCGAGCCAAGGCGACCGTCTATCGCTGCGAGGCCCGGTCTTCGCTGCCAGGCAGCCCTGCTGCCACCGATCGTACCGAAGCGAGTCAATACGAGTCCCTACCCCGGCAAGCGAAGACCGGGGCCTCGCAGCACGAGCGGGCCCGGCGCACGGACTTTTCTCACCGTGCGTCCGCCGATCTCTCTCGGCGCTCCTTACCTTAGGCAGGCGACTGTTGGCGGGGCTGCGGAGGCTCGATCGCCCTTCGAGTCTCGTTCTCTCGGTCTTGCCTCGCAGCACGAGCGGGCCCGGCGCACGGACTTTTCTCACCGTGCGTCCGCCGATCCCTCGGCGCTGCTTACCGTAGGCAGGCGACTGTTGGCCCGGCTGCGGAGGCTCGACCGCCCTTCGAGTCTCGTTCTCTCGGACTTACCTCGTCGTGCCGTACTAGACGCCCGATAAAGGAGTCCGGGCGGCTTGCTGCTGTTAAGGCGGCCGCGACGACCCGATCTCCCCTTCGAGTCTCGTTCTCTCGGTCTTACCTCGTCGTGCCTAACTAGACGCCCGAATAAGGAGTCCGGGCGAATTGCTCTCAGCGGGGCAGCGGAGGCTCGATCGCCGGGCGAGTCCCTCGGTCTTACCTCGTCGTGCCATACTAGACGCCCGAATAAGGAGTCCGGGCGGCTTGCTGCTGTTAAGGCGGCCGCGACGGCCCGATCGCCCTTCGAGTCTCGTTCTCTCGGTCTTACCTCGTCGTGCCATACTAGAAGCCCGAATAAGGAGTTCGGGCGACTTGCTGCTGTTAAGGCGGCTGAGACGGCCCGATCTCCCCTTCGAGTCTCGTTCTCTCGGTCTTGCCTCGCAGCACGAGCGGGCCCGGCGCACGGACTTTTCTCACCGTGCGTCCGCCGATCTCTCTCGGCGCTCCTTACCTTAGGCAGGCGACTGTTGGCGGGGCTGCGGAGGCTCGATCGCCCTTCGAGTCTCGTTCTCTCGGTCTTGCCTCGCAGCACGAGCGGGCCCGGCGCACGGACTTTTCTCACCGTGCGTCCGCCGATCCCTCGGCGCTGCTTACCGTAGGCAGGCGACTGTTGGCCCGGCTGCGGAGGCTCGACCGCCCTTCGAGTCTCGTTCTCTCGGACTTACCTCGTCGTGCCGTACTAGACGCCCGATAAAGGAGTCCGGGCGGCTTGCTGCTGTTAAGGCGGCCGCGACGACCCGATCTCCCCTTCGAGTCTCGTTCTCTCGGTCTTACCTCGTCGTGCCTAACTAGACGCCCGAATAAGGAGTCCGGGCGAATTGCTCTCAGCGGGGCAGCGGAGGCTCGATCGCCGGGCGAGTCCCTCGGTCTTACCTCGTCGTGCCATACTAGACGCCCGAATAAGGAGTCCGGGCGGCTTGCTGCTGTTAAGGCGGCCGCGACGGCCCGATCGCCCTTCGAGTCTCGTTCTCTCGGTCTTACCTCGTCGTGCCATACTAGAAGCCCGAATAAGGAGTTCGGGCGACTTGCTGCTGTTAAGGCGGCTGAGACGGCCCGATCTCCCCTTCGAGTCTCGTTCTCTCGGTCTTGCCTCGCAGCACGAGCGGGCCCGGCGCACGGACTTTTCTCACCGTGCGTCCGCCGATCTCTCTCGGCGCTCCTTACCTTAGGCAGGCGACTGTTGGCGGGGCTGCGGAGGCTCGATCGCCCTTCGAGTCTCGTTCTCTCGGTCTTGCCTCGCAGCACGAGCGGGCCCGGCGCACGGACTTTTCTCACCGTGCGTCCGCCGATCCCTCGGCGCTGCTTACCGTAGGCAGGCGACTGTTGGCCCGGCTGCGGAGGCTCGACCGCCCTTCGAGTCTCGTTCTCTCGGACTTACCTCGTCGTGCCGTACTAGACGCCCGATAAAGGAGTCCGGGCGGCTTGCTGCTGTTAAGGCGGCCGCGACGACCCGATCTCCCCTTCGAGTCTCGTTCTCTCGGTCTTACCTCGTCGTGCCTAACTAGACGCCCGAATAAGGAGTCCGGGCGAATTGCTCTCAGCGGGGCAGCGGAGGCTCGATCGCCGGGCGAGTCCCTCGGTCTTACCTCGTCGTGCCATACTAGACGCCCGAATAAGGAGTCCGGGCGGCTTGCTGCTGTTAAGGCGGCCGCGACGGCCCGATCGCCCTTCGAGTCTCGTTCTCTCGGTCTTACCTCGTCGTGCCATACTAGAAGCCCGAATAAGGAGTTCGGGCGACTTGCTGCTGTTAAGGCGGCTGAGACGGCCCGATCTCCCCTTCGAGTCTCGTTCTCTCGGACTTACCTCGTCGTGCCATACTAGACGCCCGAATAAGGAGTCCGGGCGGCTTGCTGCTGTTAAGGCGGCTGCGACGGCCCGATCTCGCTGCCAGGTACGGTCGGACAGACTGCCTTCGCTCGCCGAGCCAAGGCGACCGTCTATCGCTGCGAGGCCCGGTCTTCGCTGCCAGGCAGCCCTGCTGCCACCGATCGTACCGAAGCGAGTCAATACGAGTCCCTACCCCGGCAAGCGAAGACCGGGGCCTCGCAGCACGAGCGGGCCCGGCGCACGGACTTTTCTCACCGTGCGTCCGCCGATCTCTCTCGGCGCTCCTTACCGTAGGCAGGCGACTGTTGACGGGGCTGCGGAGGCTCGATCGCCCTTCGAGTCTCGTTCTCTCGGTCTTGCCTCGCAGCACGAGCGGGCCCGGCGCACGGACTTTTCTCACCGTGCGTCCGCCGATTTCTCTCGGCGCTGCTTACCGTAGGCAGGCGACTGTTGGCGTGGCTGCGGAGGCTCGATCGCCCTTCGAGTCTCGTTCTCTCGGTCTTACCTCGTCGTGCCATACTAGACGCCCGAATAAGGAGTCCGGGCGACTTGCTGCTGTTAAGGCGGCTGAGACGGCCCGATCTCCCCTTCGAGTCTCGTTCTCTCGGACTTACCTCGTCGTGCCATACTAGACGCCCGAATAAGGAGTCCGGGCGGCTTGCTGCTGTTAAGGCGGCTGCGACGGCCCGATCTCCCCTTCGAGTCTCGTTCTCTCGGACTTACCTCGTCGTGCCTAACTAGACGCCCGAATAAGGAGTCCGGGCGGCTTGCTGCTGTTAAGGCGGCCGCGACGGCCCGATCGCCCTTCCAGTCTCGTTCTCTCGGTCTTACCTCGTCGTGCCTAACTAGACGCCCGAATAAGGAGTCCGGGCGGCTTGCTGCTGTTAAGGCGGCCGCGACGGCCCGATCGCCCTTCGAGTCTCGTTCTCTCGGTCTTACCTCGTCGTGCCTTACTAGACGCCCGAATAAGGAGTCCGGGCGGCTTGCTGCTGTTAAGGCGGCCGCGACGGCCCGATCTCCCCTTCGAGTCTCGTTCTCTCGGACTTACCTCGTCGTGCCTAACTAGACGCCCGAATAAGGAGTTCGGGCGACTTGCTGCTGTTAAGGCGGCTGAGACGGCTCGATCGCCCTTCGAGTCTCGTTCTCTCGGTCTTGCCTCGCAGCACGAGCGGGCCCGGCGCACGGACTTTTCTCACCGTGCGTCCGCCGATCTCTCGGCGCTGCTTACCGTAGGCAGGCGACTGTTGGCCCGGCTGCGGAGGCTCGACCGCCCTTCGAGTCTCGTTCTCTCGGACTTACCTCGTCGTGCCATACTAGATGCCCGATAAAGGAGTCCGGGCGGCTTGCTGCTGTTAAGGCGGCTGAGACGGCCCGATCTCCCCTTCGAGTCTCGTTCTCTCGGACTTACCTCGTCGTGCCTAACTAGAAGCCCGAATAAGGAGTTCGGGCGATTTGCTGCTGTTAAGGCGGCTGAGACGGCCCGATCTCCCCTTCGAGTCTCGTTCTCTCGGACTTACCTTGTCGTGCCATACTAGACGCCCGAATAAGGAGTCCGGGCGAATTGCTCTCAGCTGGGCAGCGGAGGCTCGATCGCCGGGCGAGTCCCGTTCCCTCGGTCTTACCTCGTCGTGCCATACTAGACGCCCGAATAAGGAGTCCGGGCGGCTTGCTGCTGTTAAGGCGGCCGCGACGGCCCGATCGCCCTTCGAGTCTCGTTCTCTCGGACTTACCTCGTCGTGCCATACTAGAAGCCCGAATAAGGAGTTCGGGCGACTTGCTGCTGTTAAGGCGGCTGAGACGGCCCGATCGCCCTTCGAGCCTCGTTCTCTCGGACTTACCTCGTCGTGCCATACTAGACGCCTGAATAAGGAGTCCGGGCGACTTGCTGCTGTTAAGGCGGCTGAGACGGCCCGATCTCCCCTTCGAGTCTCGTTCTCTCGGACTTACCTTGTCGTGCCATACTAGACGCCCGAATAAGGAGTCCGGGCGAATTGCTCTCAGCTGGGCAGCGGAGGCTCGATCGCCGGGCGAGTCCCGTTCCCTCGGTCTTACCTCGTCGTGCCATACTAGACGCCCGAATAAGGAGTCCGGGCGGCTTGCTGCTGTTAAGGCGGCCGCGACGGCCCGATCGCCCTTCGAGTCTCGTTCTCTCGGACTTACCTCGTCGTGCCATACTAGAAGCCCGAATAAGGAGTTCGGGCGACTTGCTGCTGTTAAGGCGGCTGAGACGGCCCGATCGCCCTTCGAGCCTCGTTCTCTCGGACTTACCTCGTCGTGCCATACTAGACGCCCGAATAAGGTGTCCGGGCGACTTGCTGCTGTTAAGGCGGCTGAGACGGCCCGATCTCCCCTTCGAGTCTCGTTCTTTCGGACTTACCTCGTCGTGCCTAACTAGACGCCCGAATAAGGAGTCCGGGCGAATTGCTCTCAGCGGGGCAGCGGAGGCTCGATCGCCGGGCGAGTCCCGTTCCCTCGGTCTTACCTCGTCGTGCCATACTAGACGCCCGAATAAGGAGTCCGGGCGGCTTGCTGCTGTTAAGGCGGCCGCGACGGCCCGATCGCCCTTCGAGTCTCGTTCTCTCGGACTTACCTCGTCGTGCCATACTAGACGCCCGAATAAGGAATTCGGGCGACTTGCTGCTGTTAAGGCGGCTGAGATGGCCCGATCTCCCCTTCGAGTCTCGTTCTCTCGGACTTACCTCGTCGTGCCTAACTAGACGCCCGAATAAGGAGTCCGGGCGAATTGCTCTCAGCGGGGCAGCGGAGGCTCGATCGCCGGGCGAGTCCCGTTCCCTCGGTCTTACCTCGTCGTGCCATACTAGAAGCCCGAATAAGGAGTTCGGGCGACTTGCTGCTGTTAAGGCGGCTGAGACGGCCCGATCGCCCTTCGAGCCTCGTTCTCTCGGACTTACCTCGTCGTGCCATACTAGACGCCCGAATAAGGAGTCCGGGCGACTTGCTGCTGTTAAGGCGGCTGAGACGGCCCGATCTCCCCTTCGAGTCTCGTTCTCTCGGACTTACCTCGTCGTGCCTAACTAGACGCCCGAATAAGGAGTCCGGGCGAATTGCTCTCAGCGGGGCAGCGGAGGCTCGATCGCCGGGCGAGTCCCGTTCCCTCGGTCTTACCTCGTCGTGCCATACTAGAAGCCCGAAAAAGGAGTTCGGGCGATTTGCTGCTGTTAAGGCGGCTGAGACGGCCCGATCGCCCTTCGAGTCTTGTTCTCTCGGTCTTACCTCGTCGTGCCATACTAGCAGCCCGAATAGGGAGGTCGGGCGATTCATCATGTCATACGAAAATATTTACCGCAGGCCGCAGACTGTTGGCGGGGCTGCGGAGGCTCGATCGCCGTGCGAGTCCCGTTCCCTCGGTCGACCCTCGTCGTGTCATACCACAAGCCCGACTAAGAAAAAATATTCCAAGTCCGACTGAAATGTCCAAAAAAAAGGGCATCTCTTCATTTTTCACCGTAGGTTGACAACCTCCGAATACAGGTCCGAAGGCTCAATCGCCGCCAAAATCACGTTTTCTCGGTATACCCCCGACATGCCATACTGGAACTTTTGTCGCTTCTATAGGGGACTAGGGTGCTCTGACCGCGTATGAAACGAGAGGTACGGTCGGACCGAGTGCCTTCGCTCGCCGAGCCAAGGCGACCGTCTATCGCTGCGAGGCCCGGTCTTCGCTGCCAGGCAGCCCCTGCTGCCACCGATCGTACCGAAGCGAGTCAATACGAGTCCCTACCCCGGCAAGCGAAGACCGGGGCCTCGCAGCACGAGCGGGCCCGGCGCACGGACTTTTCTCACCGTGCGTCCGCCGATCTCTCGGCGCTGCTTACCGTAGGCAGGCGACTGTTGGCGGGTATGCGAAGGCTCGATCGCCCTTCGAGTCTCGTTCCCTCGGTCTTACCTCGTCGAGCCATACTAGAAGCCCGAATAAGGAGTCCGAGCGCCTTGCTGCTGTTAAGGCGGCTGCGACGGCCCGATCTCCCCTTCGAGTCTCGTTCTCTCGGACTTACCTCGTCGTGCCTAACTAGACGCCCGAATAAGGAGTCCGAGCGAATTGCTCTCAGCGGGGCAGCGGAGGCTCGATCGCCGGGCGAGTCCCGTTCCCTCGGTCTTACCTCGTCGTGCCATACTAGAAGCCCGAATAGGACTCCGGGCGACTTGCTGCTGTTAAGGCGGCTGAGACGGCCCGATCGCCCTTCGAGTCTCGTTCTCTCGGACTTACCTCGTCGTGCCATACTAGACGCCCGAATAAGGAGTTCGGGCTACTTATCATGTCATACGAAAATATTCACCGCAGGCAGGCGACTGTTGGCGGGGCTGCGGAGGCTCGATCGCCGGGCGAGTCCCGTTCCCTCGGTCTTACCTCGTCGTGCCATACTAGACGCCCGAATAAGGAGTCCGGGCGACTTGCTGCTGTTAAGGCGGCTGCGACGGCCCGATCTCCCCTTCGAATCTCGTTCTCTCGGTCTTACCTCGTCGTGCCTAACTAGACGCCCGAATAAGGAGTTCGGGCGACTTGCTGCTGTTAAGGCGGCTGAGACGGCCCGATCGCCCTTCGAGCCTTGTTCTCTCGGACTTACCTCGTCGTGCCTTACTAGACGCCCGAATAAGGAGTCCGGGCGACTTGCTGCTGTTAAGGCGGCTGAGACGGCCCGATCTCCCCTTCGAGTCTCGTTCTCTCGGACTTACCTCGTCGTGCCTAACTAGACGCCCGAATAAGGAGTTCAGGCGACTTGCTGCTGTTAAGGCGGCTGAGACGGCCCGATCGCCCTTCGAGCCTCGTTCTCTCGGACTTACCTCGTCGTGCCATACTAGACGCCCGAATAAGGAGTCCGGGCGGCTTGCTGCTGTTAAGGCGGCCGCGACGGCCCGATCGCCCTTCGAGTCTCGTTCTCTCGGTCTTACCTCGTCGTGCCTAACTAGACGCCCGAATAATGAGTCCGGGCGAATTGCTCTCAGCGGGGCAGCGGAGGCTCGATCGCCGGGCGAGTCCCGTTCCCTCGGTCTTACCTCGTCGTGCCATACTAGACGCCCGAATAAGGAGTCCGGGCGACTTGCTGCTGTTAAGGCGGCCGCGACGGCCCGATCGCCCTTCCAGTCTCGTTCTCTCGGTCTTACCTCGTCGTGCCTAACTAGACGCCCGAATAAGGAGTCCGGGCGGCTTGCTGCTGTTAAGGCGGCCGCGACGGCCCGATCGCCCTTCGAGTCTCGTTCTCTCGGTCTTACCTCGTCGTGCCTTACTAGACGCCCGAATAAGGAGTCCGGGCGGCTTGCTGCTGTTAAGGCGGCCGCGACGGCCCGATCTCCCCTTCGAGTCTCGTTCTCTCGGACTTACCTCGTCGTGCCTAACTAGACGCCCGAATAAGGAGTTCGGGCGACTTGCTGCTGTTAAGGCGGCTGAGACGGCTCGATCGCCCTTCGAGTCTCGTTCTCTCGGTCTTGCCTCGCAGCACGAGCGGGCCCGGCGCACGGACTTTTCTCACCGTGCGTCCGCCGATCTCTCGGCGCTGCTTACCGTAGGCAGGCGACTGTTGGCCCGGCTGCGGAGGCTCGACCGCCCTTCGAGTCTCGTTCTCTCGGACTTACCTCGTCGTGCCATACTAGATGCCCGATAAAGGAGTCCGGGCGGCTTGCTGCTGTTAAGGCGGCTGAGACGGCCCGATCTCCCCTTCGAGTCTCGTTCTCTCGGACTTACCTCGTCGTGCCTAACTAGAAGCCCGAATAAGGAGTTCGGGCGATTTGCTGCTGTTAAGGCGGCTGAGACGGCCCGATCTCCCCTTCGAGTCTCGTTCTCTCGGACTTACCTTGTCGTGCCATACTAGACGCCCGAATAAGGAGTCCGGGCGAATTGCTCTCAGCTGGGCAGCGGAGGCTCGATCGCCGGGCGAGTCCCGTTCCCTCGGTCTTACCTCGTCGTGCCATACTAGACGCCCGAATAAGGAGTCCGGGCGGCTTGCTGCTGTTAAGGCGGCCGCGACGGCCCGATCGCCCTTCGAGTCTCGTTCTCTCGGACTTACCTCGTCGTGCCATACTAGAAGCCCGAATAAGGAGTTCGGGCGACTTGCTGCTGTTAAGGCGGCTGAGACGGCCCGATCGCCCTTCGAGCCTCGTTCTCTCGGACTTACCTCGTCGTGCCATACTAGACGCCTGAATAAGGAGTCCGGGCGACTTGCTGCTGTTAAGGCGGCTGAGACGGCCCGATCTCCCCTTCGAGTCTCGTTCTCTCGGACTTACCTTGTCGTGCCATACTAGACGCCCGAATAAGGAGTCCGGGCGAATTGCTCTCAGCTGGGCAGCGGAGGCTCGATCGCCGGGCGAGTCCCGTTCCCTCGGTCTTACCTCGTCGTGCCATACTAGACGCCCGAATAAGGAGTCCGGGCGGCTTGCTGCTGTTAAGGCGGCCGCGACGGCCCGATCGCCCTTCGAGTCTCGTTCTCTCGGACTTACCTCGTCGTGCCATACTAGAAGCCCGAATAAGGAGTTCGGGCGACTTGCTGCTGTTAAGGCGGCTGAGACGGCCCGATCGCCCTTCGAGCCTCGTTCTCTCGGACTTACCTCGTCGTGCCATACTAGACGCCCGAATAAGGTGTCCGGGCGACTTGCTGCTGTTAAGGCGGCTGAGACGGCCCGATCTCCCCTTCGAGTCTCGTTCTTTCGGACTTACCTCGTCGTGCCTAACTAGACGCCCGAATAAGGAGTCCGGGCGAATTGCTCTCAGCGGGGCAGCGGAGGCTCGATCGCCGGGCGAGTCCCGTTCCCTCGGTCTTACCTCGTCGTGCCATACTAGACGCCCGAATAAGGAGTCCGGGCGGCTTGCTGCTGTTAAGGCGGCCGCGACGGCCCGATCGCCCTTCGAGTCTCGTTCTCTCGGACTTACCTCGTCGTGCCATACTAGACGCCCGAATAAGGAATTCGGGCGACTTGCTGCTGTTAAGGCGGCTGAGATGGCCCGATCTCCCCTTCGAGTCTCGTTCTCTCGGACTTACCTCGTCGTGCCTAACTAGACGCCCGAATAAGGAGTCCGGGCGAATTGCTCTCAGCGGGGCAGCGGAGGCTCGATCGCCGGGCGAGTCCCGTTCCCTCGGTCTTACCTCGTCGTGCCATACTAGAAGCCCGAATAAGGAGTTCGGGCGACTTGCTGCTGTTAAGGCGGCTGAGACGGCCCGATCGCCCTTCGAGCCTCGTTCTCTCGGACTTACCTCGTCGTGCCATACTAGACGCCCGAATAAGGAGTCCGGGCGACTTGCTGCTGTTAAGGCGGCTGAGACGGCCCGATCTCCCCTTCGAGTCTCGTTCTCTCGGACTTACGTCGTCGTGCCTAACTAGACGCCCGAATAAGGAGTCCGGGCGAATTGCTCTCAGCGGGGCAGCGGAGGCTCGATCGCCGGGCGAGTCCCGTTCCCTCGGTCTTACCTCGTCGTGCCATACTAGAAGCCCGAAAAAGGAGTTCGGGCGATTTGCTGCTGTTAAGGCGGCTGAGACGGCCCGATCGCCCTTCGAGTCTTGTTCTCTCGGTCTTACCTCGTCGTGCCATACTAGCAGCCCGAATAGGGAGGTCGGGCGATTCATCATGTCATACGAAAATATTTACCGCAGGCCGCAGACTGTTGGCGGGGCTGCGGAGGCTCGATCGCCGTGCGAGTCCCGTTCCCTCGGTCGACCCTCGTCGTGTCATACCACAAGCCCGACTAAGAAAAAATATTCCAAGTCCGACTGAAATGTCCAAAAAAAAGGGCATCTCTTCATTTTTCACCGTAGGTTGACAACCTCCGAATACAGGTCCGAAGGCTCAATCGCCGCCAAAATCACGTTTTCTCGGTATACCCCCGACATGCCATACTGGAACTTTTGTCGCTTCTATAGGGGACTAGGGTGCTCTGACCGCGTATGAAACGAGAGGTACGGTCGGACCGAGTGCCTTCGCTCGCCGAGCCAAGGCGACCGTCTATCGCTGCGAGGCCCGGTCTTCGCTGCCAGGCAGCCCCTGCTGCCACCGATCGTACCGAAGCGAGTCAATACGAGTCCCTACCCCGGCAAGCGAAGACCGGGGCCTCGCAGCACGAGCGGGCCCGGCGCACGGACTTTTCTCACCGTGCGTCCGCCGATCTCTCGGCGCTGCTTACCGTAGGCAGGCGACTGTTGGCGGGTATGCGAAGGCTCGATCGCCCTTCGAGTCTCGTTCCCTCGGTCTTACCTCGTCGAGCCATACTAGAAGCCCGAATAAGGAGTCCGAGCGCCTTGCTGCTGTTAAGGCGGCTGCGACGGCCCGATCTCCCCTTCGAGTCTCGTTCTCTCGGACTTACCTCGTCGTGCCTAACTAGACGCCCGAATAAGGAGTCCGAGCGAATTGCTCTCAGCGGGGCAGCGGAGGCTCGATCGCCGGGCGAGTCCCGTTCCCTCGGTCTTACCTCGTCGTGCCATACTAGAAGCCCGAATAGGACTCCGGGCGACTTGCTGCTGTTAAGGCGGCTGAGACGGCCCGATCGCCCTTCGAGTCTCGTTCTCTCGGACTTACCTCGTCGTGCCATACTAGACGCCCGAATAAGGAGTTCGGGCTACTTATCATGTCATACGAAAATATTCACCGCAGGCAGGCGACTGTTGGCGGGGCTGCGGAGGCTCGATCGCCGGGCGAGTCCCGTTCCCTCGGTCTTACCTCGTCGTGCCATACTAGACGCCCGAATAAGGAGTCCGGGCGACTTGCTGCTGTTAAGGCGGCTGCGACGGCCCGATCTCCCCTTCGAATCTCGTTCTCTCGGTCTTACCTCGTCGTGCCTAACTAGACGCCCGAATAAGGAGTTCGGGCGACTTGCTGCTGTTAAGGCGGCTGAGACGGCCCGATCGCCCTTCGAGCCTTGTTCTCTCGGACTTACCTCGTCGTGCCTTACTAGACGCCCGAATAAGGAGTCCGGGCGACTTGCTGCTGTTAAGGCGGCTGAGACGGCCCGATCTCCCCTTCGAGTCTCGTTCTCTCGGACTTACCTCGTCGTGCCTAACTAGACGCCCGAATAAGGAGTTCAGGCGACTTGCTGCTGTTAAGGCGGCTGAGACGGCCCGATCGCCCTTCGAGCCTCGTTCTCTCGGACTTACCTCGTCGTGCCATACTAGACGCCCGAATAAGGAGTCCGGGCGGCTTGCTGCTGTTAAGGCGGCCGCGACGGCCCGATCGCCCTTCGAGTCTCGTTCTCTCGGTCTTACCTCGTCGTGCCTAACTAGACGCCCGAATAATGAGTCCGGGCGAATTGCTCTCAGCGGGGCAGCGGAGGCTCGATCGCCGGGCGAGTCCCGTTCCCTCGGTCTTACCTCGTCGTGCCATACTAGACGCCCGAATAAGGAGTCCGGGCGACTTGCTGCTGTTAAGGCGGCCGCGACGGCCCGATCGCCCTTCCAGTCTCGTTCTCTCGGTCTTACCTCGTCGTGCCTAACTAGACGCCCGAATAAGGAGTCCGGGCGGCTTGCTGCTGTTAAGGCGGCCGCGACGGCCCGATCGCCCTTCGAGTCTCGTTCTCTCGGTCTTACCTCGTCGTGCCTTACTAGACGCCCGAATAAGGAGTCCGGGCGGCTTGCTGCTGTTAAGGCGGCCGCGACGGCCCGATCTCCCCTTCGAGTCTCGTTCTCTCGGACTTACCTCGTCGTGCCTAACTAGACGCCCGAATAAGGAGTTCGGGCGACTTGCTGCTGTTAAGGCGGCTGAGACGGCTCGATCGCCCTTCGAGTCTCGTTCTCTCGGTCTTGCCTCGCAGCACGAGCGGGCCCGGCGCACGGACTTTTCTCACCGTGCGTCCGCCGATCTCTCGGCGCTGCTTACCGTAGGCAGGCGACTGTTGGCCCGGCTGCGGAGGCTCGACCGCCCTTCGAGTCTCGTTCTCTCGGACTTACCTCGTCGTGCCATACTAGATGCCCGATAAAGGAGTCCGGGCGGCTTGCTGCTGTTAAGGCGGCTGAGACGGCCCGATCTCCCCTTCGAGTCTCGTTCTCTCGGACTTACCTCGTCGTGCCTAACTAGAAGCCCGAATAAGGAGTTCGGGCGATTTGCTGCTGTTAAGGCGGCTGAGACGGCCCGATCTCCCCTTCGAGTCTCGTTCTCTCGGACTTACCTTGTCGTGCCATACTAGACGCCCGAATAAGGAGTCCGGGCGAATTGCTCTCAGCTGGGCAGCGGAGGCTCGATCGCCGGGCGAGTCCCGTTCCCTCGGTCTTACCTCGTCGTGCCATACTAGACGCCCGAATAAGGAGTCCGGGCGGCTTGCTGCTGTTAAGGCGGCCGCGACGGCCCGATCGCCCTTCGAGTCTCGTTCTCTCGGACTTACCTCGTCGTGCCATACTAGAAGCCCGAATAAGGAGTTCGGGCGACTTGCTGCTGTTAAGGCGGCTGAGACGGCCCGATCGCCCTTCGAGCCTCGTTCTCTCGGACTTACCTCGTCGTGCCATACTAGACGCCTGAATAAGGAGTCCGGGCGACTTGCTGCTGTTAAGGCGGCTGAGACGGCCCGATCTCCCCTTCGAGTCTCGTTCTCTCGGACTTACCTTGTCGTGCCATACTAGACGCCCGAATAAGGAGTCCGGGCGAATTGCTCTCAGCTGGGCAGCGGAGGCTCGATCGCCGGGCGAGTCCCGTTCCCTCGGTCTTACCTCGTCGTGCCATACTAGACGCCCGAATAAGGAGTCCGGGCGGCTTGCTGCTGTTAAGGCGGCCGCGACGGCCCGATCGCCCTTCGAGTCTCGTTCTCTCGGACTTACCTCGTCGTGCCATACTAGAAGCCCGAATAAGGAGTTCGGGCGACTTGCTGCTGTTAAGGCGGCTGAGACGGCCCGATCGCCCTTCGAGCCTCGTTCTCTCGGACTTACCTCGTCGTGCCATACTAGACGCCCGAATAAGGTGTCCGGGCGACTTGCTGCTGTTAAGGCGGCTGAGACGGCCCGATCTCCCCTTCGAGTCTCGTTCTTTCGGACTTACCTCGTCGTGCCTAACTAGACGCCCGAATAAGGAGTCCGGGCGAATTGCTCTCAGCGGGGCAGCGGAGGCTCGATCGCCGGGCGAGTCCCGTTCCCTCGGTCTTACCTCGTCGTGCCATACTAGACGCCCGAATAAGGAGTCCGGGCGGCTTGCTGCTGTTAAGGCGGCCGCGACGGCCCGATCGCCCTTCGAGTCTCGTTCTCTCGGACTTACCTCGTCGTGCCATACTAGACGCCCGAATAAGGAATTCGGGCGACTTGCTGCTGTTAAGGCGGCTGAGATGGCCCGATCTCCCCTTCGAGTCTCGTTCTCTCGGACTTACCTCGTCGTGCCTAACTAGACGCCCGAATAAGGAGTCCGGGCGAATTGCTCTCAGCGGGGCAGCGGAGGCTCGATCGCCGGGCGAGTCCCGTTCCCTCGGTCTTACCTCGTCGTGCCATACTAGAAGCCCGAATAAGGAGTTCGGGCGACTTGCTGCTGTTAAGGCGGCTGAGACGGCCCGATCGCCCTTCGAGCCTCGTTCTCTCGGACTTACCTCGTCGTGCCATACTAGACGCCCGAATAAGGAGTCCGGGCGACTTGCTGCTGTTAAGGCGGCTGAGACGGCCCGATCTCCCCTTCGAGTCTCGTTCTCTCGGACTTACCTCGTCGTGCCTAACTAGACGCCCGAATAAGGAGTCCGGGCGAATTGCTCTCAGCGGGGCAGCGGAGGCTCGATCGCCGGGCGAGTCCCGTTCCCTCGGTCTTACCTCGTCGTGCCATACTAGAAGCCCGAAAAAGGAGTTCGGGCGATTTGCTGCTGTTAAGGCGGCTGAGACGGCCCGATCGCCCTTCGAGTCTTGTTCTCTCGGTCTTACCTCGTCGTGCCATACTAGCAGCCCGAATAGGGAGGTCGGGCGATTCATCATGTCATACGAAAATATTTACCGCAGGCCGCAGACTGTTGGCGGGGCTGCGGAGGCTCGATCGCCGTGCGAGTCCCGTTCCCTCGGTCGACCCTCGTCGTGTCATACCACAAGCCCGACTAAGAAAAAATATTCCAAGTCCGACTGAAATGTCCAAAAAAAAGGGCATCTCTTCATTTTTCACCGTAGGTTGACAACCTCCGAATACAGGTCCGAAGGCTCAATCGCCGCCAAAATCACGTTTTCTCGGTATACCCCCGACATGCCATACTGGAACTTTTGTCGCTTCTATAGGGGACTAGGGTGCTCTGACCGCGTATGAAACGAGAGGTACGGTCGGACCGAGTGCCTTCGCTCGCCGAGCCAAGGCGACCGTCTATCGCTGCGAGGCCCGGTCTTCGCTGCCAGGCAGCCCCTGCTGCCACCGATCGTACCGAAGCGAGTCAATACGAGTCCCTACCCCGGCAAGCGAAGACCGGGGCCTCGCAGCACGAGCGGGCCCGGCGCACGGACTTTTCTCACCGTGCGTCCGCCGATCTCTCGGCGCTGCTTACCGTAGGCAGGCGACTGTTGGCGGGTATGCGAAGGCTCGATCGCCCTTCGAGTCTCGTTCCCTCGGTCTTACCTCGTCGAGCCATACTAGAAGCCCGAATAAGGAGTCCGAGCGCCTTGCTGCTGTTAAGGCGGCTGCGACGGCCCGATCTCCCCTTCGAGTCTCGTTCTCTCGGACTTACCTCGTCGTGCCTAACTAGACGCCCGAATAAGGAGTCCGAGCGAATTGCTCTCAGCGGGGCAGCGGAGGCTCGATCGCCGGGCGAGTCCCGTTCCCTCGGTCTTACCTCGTCGTGCCATACTAGAAGCCCGAATAGGACTCCGGGCGACTTGCTGCTGTTAAGGCGGCTGAGACGGCCCGATCGCCCTTCGAGTCTCGTTCTCTCGGACTTACCTCGTCGTGCCATACTAGACGCCCGAATAAGGAGTTCGGGCTACTTATCATGTCATACGAAAATATTCACCGCAGGCAGGCGACTGTTGGCGGGGCTGCGGAGGCTCGATCGCCGGGCGAGTCCCGTTCCCTCGGTCTTACCTCGTCGTGCCATACTAGACGCCCGAATAAGGAGTCCGGGCGACTTGCTGCTGTTAAGGCGGCTGCGACGGCCCGATCTCCCCTTCGAATCTCGTTCTCTCGGTCTTACCTCGTCGTGCCTAACTAGACGCCCGAATAAGGAGTTCGGGCGACTTGCTGCTGTTAAGGCGGCTGAGACGGCCCGATCGCCCTTCGAGCCTTGTTCTCTCGGACTTACCTCGTCGTGCCTTACTAGACGCCCGAATAAGGAGTCCGGGCGACTTGCTGCTGTTAAGGCGGCTGAGACGGCCCGATCTCCCCTTCGAGTCTCGTTCTCTCGGACTTACCTCGTCGTGCCTAACTAGACGCCCGAATAAGGAGTTCAGGCGACTTGCTGCTGTTAAGGCGGCTGAGACGGCCCGATCGCCCTTCGAGCCTCGTTCTCTCGGACTTACCTCGTCGTGCCATACTAGACGCCCGAATAAGGAGTCCGGGCGGCTTGCTGCTGTTAAGGCGGCCGCGACGGCCCGATCGCCCTTCGAGTCTCGTTCTCTCGGTCTTACCTCGTCGTGCCTAACTAGACGCCCGAATAATGAGTCCGGGCGAATTGCTCTCAGCGGGGCAGCGGAGGCTCGATCGCCGGGCGAGTCCCGTTCCCTCGGTCTTACCTCGTCGTGCCATACTAGACGCCCGAATAAGGAGTCCGGGCGACTTGCTGCTGTTAAGGCGGCTGAGACGGCCCGATCTCCCTTTCGAGTCTCGTTCTCTCGGACTTACCTCGTCGTGCCTAACTAGACGCCCGAATAAGGAGTCCGGGCGAATTGCTCTCAGCGGGGCAGCGGAGGCTTGATCGCCGGGCGAGTCCTGTCCCTCGGTCTTACCTCGTCGTGCCATACTAGACGCCCGAATAAGGAGTCCGGGCGGCTTGCTGCTGTTAAGGCGGCCGCGACGGCCCGATCGCCCTTCGAGTCTCGTTCTCTCGGACTTACCTCGTCGTGCCATACTAGACGCCCGAATAAGGAGTTCGGGCGACTTGCTGCTGTTAAGGCGGCTGAGACGGCCCGATCGCCCTTCGAGCCTCGTTCTCTCGGACTTACCTCGTCGTGCCTAACTAGACGCCCGAATAAGGAGTCCGGGCGAATTGCTCTCAGCGGGGCAGCGGAGGCTCGATCGCCGGGCGAGTCCCGTTCCCTCGGTCTTACCTCGTCGTGCCATACTAGACGCCCGAATAAGGAGTCCGGGCGGCTTGCTGCTGTTAAGGCGGCCGCGACGGCCCGATCGCCCTTCGAGTCTCGTTCTCTCGGACTTACCTCGTCGTGCCATACTAGAAGCCCGAATAAGGAGTTCGGGCGACTTGCTGCTGTTAAGGCGGCTGAGACGGCCCGATCGCCCTTCGAGCCTCGTTCTCTCGGACTTACCTCGTCGTGCCATACTAGACGCCTGAATAAGGAGTCCGGGCGACTTGCTGCTGTTAAGGCGGCTGAGACGGCCCGATCTCCCCTTCGAGTCTCGTTCTCTCGGACTTACCTCGTCGTGCCATACTAGACGCCCGAATAAGGAGTCCGGGCGAATTGCTCTCAGCTGGGCAGCGGAGGCTCGATCGCCGGGCGAGTCCCGTTCCCTCGGTCTTACCTCGTCGTGCCAGACTAGACGCCCGAATAAGGAGTCCGGGCGGCTTGCTGCTGTTAAGGCGGCCGCGACGGCCCGATCGCCCTTCAAGTCTCGTTCTCTCGGACTTACCTCGTCGTGCCATACTAGAAGCCCGAAAAAGGAGTTCGGGCGACTTGCTGCTGTTAAGGCGGCTGAGACGGCCCGATCGCCCTTCGAGCCTCGTTCTCTCGGACTTACCTCGTCGTGCCATACTAGACGCCCGAATAAGGTGTCCGGGCGACTTGCTGCTGTTAAGGCGGCTGAGACGGCCCGATCTCCCCTTCGAGTCTCGTTCTCTCGGACTTACCTCGTCGTGCCTAACTAGACGCCCGAATAAGGAGTCCGGGCGAATTGCTCTCAGCGGGGCAGCGGAGGCTCGATCGCCGGGCGAGTCCCGTTCCCTCGGTCTTACCTCGTCGTGCCATACTAGACGCCCGAATAAGGAGTCCGGGCGGCTTGCTGCTGTTAAGGCGGCCGCGACGGCCCGTTCGCCCTTCGAGTCTCGTTCTCTCGGACTTACCTCGTCGTGCCATACTAGACGCCCGAATAAGGAGTTCGGGCGACTTGCTGCTGTTAAGGCGGCTGAGACGGCCCGATCTCCCCTTCGAGTCTCGTTCTCTCGGACTTACCTCGTCGTGCCTAACTAGACGCCCGAATAAGGAGTCCGGGCGAATTGCTCTCAGCGGGGCAGCGGAGGCTCGATCGCCGGGCGAGTCCCGTTCCCTCGGTCTTACCTCGTCGTGCCATACTAGAAGCCCGAATAAGGAGTTCGGGCGACTTGCTGCTGTTAAGGCGGCTGAGACGGCCCGATCGCCCTTCGAGCCTCGTTCTCTCGGACTTACCTCGTCGTGCCATACTAGACGCCCGAATAAGGAGTCCGGGCGACTTGCTGCTGTTAAGGCGGCTGAGACGGCCCGATCTCCCCTTCGAGTCTCGTTCTCTCGGACTTACCTCGTCGTGCCATACTAGACGCCCGAATAAGGAGTCCGGGCGGCTTGCTGCTGTTAAGGCGGCCGCGACGGCCCGATCGCCCTTCGAGTCTCGTTCTCTCGGTCTTACCTCGTCGTGCCTAACTAGACGCCCGAATAATGAGTCCGGGCGAATTGCTCTCAGCGGGGCAGCGGAGGCTCGATCGCCGGGCGAGTCCCGTTCGCTCGGTCTTACCTCGTCGTGCCATACTAGACGCCCGAATAAGGAGTCCGGGCGACTTGCTGCTGTTAAGGCGGCTGAGACGGCCCGATCGCCCTTCGAGCCTCGTTCTCTCGGACTTACCTCGTCGTGCCATACTAGACGCCCGAATAAGGAGTCCGGGCGGCTTGCTGCTGTTAAGGCGGCCGCGACGGCCCGATCTCCCCTTCGAGTCTCGGTCTTTCCTCGTCGTGCCTAACTAGACGCCCGAATAAGGAGTCCGGGCGACTTGCTGCTGTTAAGGCGGCCGCGACGGCCCGATCCCCCTTCGAGTCTCGTTCTCTCGGTCTTACCTCGTCGTGCCATACTAGAAGCCCGAATAAGGAGTCCGGGCGACTTGCTGCTGTTAAGGCGGCCGCGACGGCCCGATCCCCCTTCGAGTCTCGTTCTCTCGGTCTTACCTCGTCGTGCCTAACTAGACGCCCGAATAAGGAGTCCGGGCGACTTGCTGCTGTTAAGGCGGCTGCGACGGCCCGATCGCCGCCAAAGTCTCGTTCTCTCGGTCTAACCTCGTCGTGCCATACTAGAAGCATCAAAAATTAGTTAGAGTCGAGCGATGTTGTCCAAAAAATAGAGCATCTCTTCATTTTTGAAGGGAGGTTGACAACCTCTGTATCTATGTCCGTCAGGTGAAACGCCGCCAAAATCACGTTTTCTCGGGACCCCCCCCGACATGCCAAACTGGAACTTTTGTCGCTTCTATAAGGGAGTGTGGGTTGATGGTGGTAGTATCTCCCCCGGGTGTCTGTCGAAGGTAAGAGTACGCATGGTGCTGTGACCCAGTATTACGCATATTCTTCGTCCCAAGACGTTCAAGGCATCCCCACTTTTGGTCAGGCCGACTGGATCTTCTTTCGTTCTGTGTATTCAAGCGTCTGTTGATCTCACTCGTGCCTGGCTTTTTGAGCATTTCAGCTTCCACCGGCGGCATTTCATACCCTAAAAAGTTGGTGTCGACGGTGGGCCTAAAGCGTTTTCGCTCCGATTACCCACTATTAGGGACGGCATTGGTATGAGCTTATCGCGCTGATTCGGAACCGACGCTGATGCAGCTACGTTACGAGGTAAAACAGTACTCGTCTAGTCTTCCGGTGTTCGGATCCGAGTCGCGATGCTATTCTCACCAAAATGGCATTCGGGTAGCGCTTTGTGTTGACTTGCCTTTGCTATGTAACCGAGGTCGGAGTGCAGCTGGTGGTTACGCCGATTCGTCTGTCTGTTCCATATGTTGGCGTGGTCTGGGGTCTGGGGTTCACTCTATGATATTCATACGCATAGATCCGTTCCCCGATATAGGTCCCCCTATGTTATTTTTCGCTTAGTCGGACAGGCATAGGTGCATGTTGGCTAATGGAACAGGCTTTCGGGTGACGTTTCCTTGGTGCGCCGATTATGTTCTCAGCTATGTCACCGCTCGAACAAGCCGCCGCTGAATCGCTGTTCTCGAAAGCTGTGTCATCGATGTTCAGTGCAGATTCGTGCGGCCTCGAGACTGACGATGTGTGGCAATCATTGATTTGATTTCTTGGCGCCCCGGTCACAGTCGCTGTAGTTCCGTACCTATGGTGCGGCGACACACTTACAGCGGCGACTTGCTGGCCGGGCGTTCTTATGGTTATTGCGATTACTCTCTTGCTCCGTGGCGATAGCGTCATATACCATCGCTTGGGCGGTCTGCGTTCCTTGGGACTAGCATCTCTCTGAATTGCTCGCCGCACAAGCGATACAATCGATCGGCCGTGCTTTCGAGCACCCAGGTGTTCTTTAGCGCGGCCACCAACACAATTGGGTTGAAATCAGAAGGTATCGAGGATTTGAATCAGAAGGTTCTCTGAGAATCTGGCTCACTTTCTCTCGACTCCAGTCTTGTTATTTCGGCCGGCCGTCTTGCTGATGCTATCGCATCTCGCGTGTGGACGAACCGGCTTAAATACAGGATTGGGTTGATAGCGGAAGGGAATTTGAATCAGAAGGTTCTGAGAATCTGGCTCAATGTCCCGGTGAATTTGAATCAGAAGGTTCTCTGAGAATCTGGTCATTTTCTCTCGGGGAATTTGAATCAGAAGGTTCATAGAATCTGGCTCATCTTCCAGTCTTGTTATTTCGGCCGGCCGTCTTGCTGATGCTGTCGCATCTCGCGTGTGGACGAACCGGCTTAAATACAGGCAAACTCTCCGGCCGGCCAGTCTTGCTGGTGCGCACGAATATTCGGCGTGTGGGGCTGCTTTTTGCGCGCCGATGTCTTATATTCGCTGTCGCATCTCGCGTGTGGACGAACCGGCTGGGGCGCAGGGCTACTCGGGTCGGCTTTAACGTTGGGTTATACTGGTCGGCATGCCGGACCAGCACGTTGGCTAGCGGCGGTTAGGTTGTTCAGTCAGCCTTAGACGTACCTCTAGTCCGTGCAGGTATTCCCTTCGGGCCGATCGCAGAGGCGGCGTGCGTACGGTGTCGGGTCGAAATCAGAAGGTATCGAGGATTTGAATCAGAAGGTTCTCTGAGAATCTGGCTCACTTTCTCTCGACTCCGGTCTTGTTATTTCGGGCGGCCGTCTTGCTGATGCTGTCGCATCTCGCGTGTGGACGAACCGGCTTAAATACAGGATTGGGTTGATAGCGGAAGGGAATTTGAATCAGAAGGTTCTGAGAATCTGGCTCAATGTCCCGGTGAATTTGAATCAGAAGGTTCTCTGAGAATCTGGTCATTTTCTCTCGGGGAATTTGAATCAGAAGGTTCATAGAATCTGGCTCACTTTCTCTCGACTCCGGTCTTGTTATTTCGGGCGGCCGTCTTGCTGATGCTGTCGCATCTCGCGTGTGGACGAACCGGCTTAAATACAGGATTGGGTCGATAGCGGAAGGGAATTTGAATCAGAAGGTTCTGAGAATCTGGCTCAATGTCCCGGTGAATTTGAACAGAAGGTTCTCTGAGAATCTGGTCATTTTCTCTCGGGGTATTTGAATCAGAAGGTTCATAGAATCTGGCTCACTTTCTCTCGACTCCGGTCTTGTTATTTCGGGCGGCCGTCTTGCTGATGCTGTCGCATCTCGCGTGTGGACGAACCGGCTTAAATACAGGATTGGGTCGATAGCGGAAGGGAATTTGAATCAGAAGGTTCTGAGAATCTGGCTCAATGTCCCGGTGAATTTGAACAGAAGGTTCTCTGAGAATCTGGTCATTTTCTCTCGGGGTATTTGAATCAGAAGGTTCATAGAATCTGGCTCATCTTCCGGTCTTGTTATTTCGGCCGGCCGTCTTGCTGATGCTGTCGCATCTCGCGTGTGGACGAACCGGCTTAAATACAGGCAAACTCTATTAGGACCCTATCCCGAGGCTCGCCGAGCTGTTGTTAAGTACAGCAATCTCTCTGGTTGATCCTGCCAGTAGTCATATGCTCGTCTCAAAGATTAAGCCATGCATGTCTCAGTACGTGCCGAACTAAGGTGAAACCGCAAAAGGCTCATTAAATCAGTTATGGTTCCTTGGATAATAACACAGTTTTACTTGGATAACTGTGGTAATTCTAGAGCTAATACATGCAAACAGAGTCCAGACCACGATGAGTGAGACGGACGCTTTTATTAGACTAAAACCAATCGGTCGTCCGAGTTCCTTCGGGTCCGCGGCGCCGTTTAGTTTGGTGACTCTGGATAACAGGCTGATCGCACGGTCTACGAACCGGCGACGTATCCTTCAAATGTCTGCCTTATCAACTGACGATGGTTGGTTCTGCGCCTACCATGGTTTTGACGGGTGACGGGGAATCAGGGTTCGATTCCGGAGAGGGAGCCTGAGAAACGGCTACCACATCCAAGGAAGGCAGCAGGCGCGCAAATTACCCACTCTCAGTACGAGGAGGTAGTGACGAAAAATAACGATACGGGACTCATCCGAGGCCCCGTAATCGGAATGAGCATACTCTAAACCCTTATACGAGTATCAATTGGAGGGCAAGTCTGGTGCCAGCAGCCGCGGTAATTCCAGCTCCAATAGCGTATATTAAAGTTGTTGCGGTTAAAAAGCTCGTAGTCGGATCTGTGTCCAGCGCCGCCGGTTCACCGCCTGTCGGTGTTCAACTGGCGTGCAGCGGGACGTCCTGTCCGGTGGCGGTTCGGTTACCTGCGGGCACGTAGGGGTCGTCCGAGCATCGCTCGCGCCGGCTTCGAAGTCCCGCCGGGTATATCCGGGCCGCTTGGTTACCCGTCGCGGTGCTCTTAAACGAGTGTCGAGGCGGGCCGGCACTTTTACTTTGAACAAATTAGAGTGCTTAAAGCAGGCCATGCCACGCCTGAATAACTTTGCATGGAATAATGGAATAGGACCCCGGTTCTATTTTAGGTTGGTTTATAGAATCCGGGTAATGATCAATGGGGACTGCCGGGGGCATTCGTATTGCGACGTTAGAGGTGAAATTCTTGGATCGTCGCAAGACGGACTAGAGCGAAAGCATTTGCCAAGTATGTCTTCATCGATCAAGAACGAAAGTTAGAGTTTCGAAGGCGATCAGATACCGCCCTAGTTCTAACCATAAACTATGCCAGCCAGCGATCCGCCGATGTTCCTCCGATGACACGGCGGGCAGCTCCTCGGGAAACCAAAGCTTTTGGGTTCCGGGGGAAGTATGGTTGCAAAGCTGAAACTTAAAGGAATTGACGGAAGGGCACCACCAGGAGTGGAGCCTGCGGCTTAATTTGACTCAACACTGGAAAACTCACCAGGCCCGGACACCGGAAGGATTGACAGATTGAGAGCTCTTTCTTGATTCGGTGGGTGGTGGTGCATGGCCGTTCTTAGTTGGTGGAGCGATTTGTCTGGTTAATTCCGATAACGAACGAGACTCTAGCCTACTAACTAGGCGTACCCGGTATCCACAATCGTGCTACCGGCGAGCAAATTTCTTCTTAGAGGGACAAGCGGCTCTTAGCCGCACTAAACTGAGCAATAACAGGTCTGTGATGCCCTTAGATGTCCTGGGCCGCACGCCGCGCTACACTAAAGGAATCAGCGTGTCCTCCCTGTCCGAAAGGACCGGGTAACCCGCTGAACCTCCTTTGTGCTAGGGATTGGGGCTTGCAATTGTTCCCCATGAACGAGGAATTCCCAGTAAGCGCAAGTCATAAGCTGGCGTTGATTACGTCCCTGCCCTTTGTACACACCGCCCGTCGCTACTACCGATTGAATGATTTAGTGAGGTCTTCGGACTGGTGCGCGGAGGCCGCTCGCGCGGTCTCCGATGTTGCCGGAAAGATGACCAAACTTGATCATTTAGAGGAAGTAAAAGTCGTAACAAGGTTTCCGTAGGTGAACCTGCGGAAGGATCATTAACGGTTGTACTTTATTTTTTCTATCCGTACGGTAAGCGATTCATGATCCGGCCAGTGGTGGTCGAGGGAGGTACCCTCGATTCATATTCCCGGCACGCGTTCGGATACCGTCCGTACGTGTGTTTGCCTTTCGGCGGGCCTTAACTGTCCCGCCGATTCGCTGTAGGGAGCGGAGATCTGGCCGGTGTGGTATGTACTTGAAGAGGCCTGCCTATCCGTTCGTCGTCAATATTGTTTTAAACTCGATCCGATGGCCCGTTGGGTTTAACTCGTTTTGTTTCGGCAATTCGCAGGCCCAACGGGATTGTTAGGGTTGAGCGGGGACGACTCGTCGTTCCTGCTTCCCTATTTTAACTCGCTTCGCTTTAGCAATTTGACGTTCGTTCTGGGAAGAGCACAATCGTTTCTGAGAGACCGGCCAGTGGTGGTCGAGGGAGGTACCCTCGATTCATATTCCCGGCACGCGTTCGGATACCGTCCGTACGTGTGTTTGCCTTTCGGCGGGCCTTAACTGTCCCGGCGATTCGCTGTAGGGAGCGGAGATCTGGCCGGTGTGGTATGTACTTGAAGAGGCCTGCCTATCCGTTCGTCGTCAATATTGTTTTAACTCGATCCGATGGCCCGTTGGGTTTAACTCGTTTTGTTTCGGCAATTCGCAGGCCCAACGGGATTGTTAGGGTTGAGCGGGGACGACTCGTCGTTCCTGCTTCCCTATTTTAACTCGCTTCGCTTTAGCAATTTGACGTTCGTTCTGGGAAGAGCACAATCGTTTCTGAGAGACCGGCCAGTGGTGGTCGAGGGAGGTACCCTCGATTCATATTCCCGGCACGCGTTCGGATACCGTCCGTACGTGTGTTTGCCTTTCGGCGGGCCTTAACTGTCCCGGCGATTCGCTGTAGGGAGCGGAGATCTGGCCGGTGTGGTATGTACTTGAAGAGGCCTGCCTATCCGTTCGTCGTCAATATTGTTTTAACTCGATCCGATGGCCCGTTGGGTTTAACTCGTTTTGTTTCACGCACTCTGATATGTG
>JAQMRL010000120.1:0-32728 GCA_035578175.1 Catonia carolina
CACATATCAGAGTGCGTGACACTAGGCGAGGCCGCCCGATACCGAACATTTCATACGGGAGCAATCATCTCATACGGAAAAAAAAACGGTTTTTGGCTTGTAGCGGCCGAACGGAAGGAGCTAGAAGGAGAAGAGGAAGGCTCATTCGAAAGATTTTACAACGGCGCATCTAACTGGCGCGGTCCCGGCGCGATCGGACTAAAGGTTCAGCCGCTACAAGCCAAAAACCGTTTTTTTTTTTCCGTATGAGATGATGAGTGCAGGGCCCGAGCGGTCGGCCCGAGGCGAGTCCGCCTGCTACCGAACATTCCATACGGGAGCGATCATCTCATACGAAGAAAAATTTCTCGTATGGCATGATCAGTGCCGGGCCCGAGCGCTCGGACACTAGGCGAGGCCGCCCGATACCGAACATTTCATACGGGAGCAATCATCTCATACGGAAAAAAAAACGGTTTTTGGCTTGTAGCGGCCGAACGGAAGGAGCTAGAAGGAGAAGAGGAAGGCTCATTCGAAAGATTTTACAACGGCGCATCTAACTGGCGCGGTCCCGGCGCGATCGGACTAAAGGTTCAGCCGCTACAAGCCAAAAACCGTTTTTTTTTTCCGTATGAGATGATGAGTGCAGGGCCCGAGCGGTCGGCCCGAGGCGAGTCCGCCTGCTACCGAACATTCCATACGGGAGCGATCATCTCATACGAAGAAAAATTTCTCGTATGGCATGATCAGTGCCGGGCCCGAGCGCTCGGACACTAGGCGAGGCCGCCCGATACCGAACATTTCATACGGGAGCAATCATCTCATACGGAAAAAAAAACGGTTTTTGGCTTGTAGCGGCCGAACGGAAGGAGCTAGAAGGAGAAGAGGAAGGCTCATTCGAAAGATTTTACAACGGCGCATCTAACTGGCGCGGTCCCGGCGCGATCGGACTAAAGGTTCAGCCGCTACAAGCCAAAAACCGTTTTTTTTTTTCCGTATGAGATGATGAGTGCAGGGCCCGAGCGGTCGGCCCGAGGCGAGTCCGCCTGCTACCGAACATTCCATACGGGAGCGATCATCTCATACGAAGAAAAATTTCTCGTATGGCATGATCAGTGCCGGGCCCGAGCGCTCGGACACTAGGCGAGGCCGCCCGATACCGAACATTTCATACGGGAGCAATCATCTCATACGGAAAAAAAAACGGTTTTTGGCTTGTAGCGGCCGAACGGAAGGAGCTAGAAGGAGAAGAAGAAGGCTCATTCGAAAGATTTTACAACGGCGCATCTAACTGGCGCGGTCCCGGCGCGATCGGACTAAAGGTTCAGCCGCTACAAGCCAAAAACCGTTTTTTTTTTTCCGTATGAGATGATGAGTGCAGGGCCCGAGCGGTCGGCCCGAGGCGAGTCCGCCTGCTACCGAACATTCCATACGGGAGCGATCATCTCATACGAAGAAAAATTTCTCGTATGGCATGATCAGTGCCGGGCCCGAGCGCTCGGACACTAGGCGAGGCCGCCCGATACCGAACATTTCATACGGGAGCAATCATCTCATACGGAAAAAAAAAAACGGTTTTTTGGCTTGTAGCGGCCGAACGGAAGGAGCTAGAAGGAGAAGAGGAAGGCTCATTCGAAAGATTTTACAACGGCGCATCTAACTGGCGCGGTCCCGGCGCGATCGGACTAAAGGTTCAGCCGCTACAAGCCAAAAACCGTTTTTTTTTTTCCGTATGAGATGATGAGTGCAGGGCCCGAGCGGTCGGCCCGAGGCGAGTCCGCCTGCTACCGAACATTCCATACGGGAGCGATCATCTCATACGAAGAAAAATTTCTCGTATGGCATGATCAGTGCCGGGCCCGAGCGCTCGGACACTAGGCGAGGCCGCCCGATACCGAACATTTCATACGGGAGCAATCATCTCATACGGAAAAAAAAAACGGTTTTTGGCTTGTAGCGGCCGAACGGAAGGAGCTAGAAGGAGAAGAGGAAGGCTCATTCGAAAGATTTTACAACGGCGCATCTAACTGGCGCGGTCCCCGGCGCGATCGGACTAAAGGTTCAGCCGCTACAAGCCAAAAACCGTTTTTTTTTTCCGTATGAGATGATGAGTGCAGGGCCCGAGCGGTCGGCCCGAGGCGAGTCCGCCTGCTACCGAACATTCCATACGGGAGCGATCATCTCATACGAAGAAAAATTTCTCGTATGGCATGATCAGTGCCGGGCCCGAGCGCTCGGACACTAGGCGAGGCCGCCCGATACCGAACATTTCATACGGGAGCAATCATCTCATACGGAAAAAAAAACGGTTTTTGGCTTGTAGCGGCCGAACGGAAGGAGCTAGAAGGAGAAGAGGAAGGCTCATTCGAAAGATTTTACAACGGCGCATCTAACTGGCGCGGTCCCGGCGCGATCGGACTAAAGGTTCAGCCGCTACAAGCCAAAAACCGTTTTTTTTTTCCGTATGAGATGATGAGTGCAGGGCCCGAGCGGTCGGCCCGAGGCGAGTCCGCCTGCTACCGAACATTCCATACGGGAGCGATCATCTCATACGAAGAAAAATTTCTCGTATGGCATGATCAGTGCCGGGCCCGAGCGCTCGGACACTAGGCGAGGCCGCCCGATACCGAACATTTCATACGGGAGCAATCATCTCATACGGAAAAAAAAAACGGTTTTTGGCTTGTAGCGGCCGAACGGAAGGAGCTAGAAGGAGAAGAGGAAGGCTCATTCGAAAGATTTTACAACGGCGCATCTAACTGGCGCGGTCCCGGCGCGATCGGACTAAAGGTTCAGCCGCTACAAGCCAAAAACCGTTTTTTTTTTCCGTATGAGATGATGAGTGCAGGGCCCGAGCGGTCGGCCCGAGGCGAGTCCGCCTGCTACCGAACATTCCATACGGGAGCGATCATCTCATACGAAGAAAAATTTCTCGTATGGCATGATCAGTGCCGGGCCCGAGCGCTCGGACACTAGGCGAGGCCGCCCGATACCGAACATTTCATACGGGAGCAATCATCTCATACGGAAAAAAAAACGGTTTTTGGCTTGTAGCGGCCGAACGGAAGGAGCTAGAAGGAGAAGAAGAAGGCTCATTCGAAAGATTTTACAACGGCGCATCTAACTGGCGCGGTCCCGGCGCGATCGGACTAAAGGTTCAGCCGCTACAAGCCAAAAACCGTTTTTTTTTTTCCGTATGAGATGATGAGTGCAGGGCCCGAGCGGTCGGCCCGAGGCGAGTCCGCCTGCTACCGAACATTCCATACGGGAGCGATCATCTCATACGAAGAAAAATTTCTCGTATGGCATGATCAGTGCCGGGCCCGAGCGCTCGGACACTAGGCGAGGCCGCCCGATACCGAACATTTCATACGGGAGCAATCATCTCATACGGAAAAAAAAACGGTTTTTGGCTTGTAGCGGCCGAACGGAAGGAGCTAGAAGGAGAAGAGGAAGGCTCATTCGAAAGATTTTACAACGGCGCATCTAACTGGCGCGGTCCCGGCGCGATCGGACTAAAGGTTCAGCCGCTACAAGCCAAAAACCGTTTTTTTTTTTCCGTATGAGATGATGAGTGCAGGGCCCGAGCGGTCGGCCCGAGGCGAGTCCGCCTGCTACCGAACATTCCATACGGGAGCGATCATCTCATACGAAGAAAAATTTCTCGTATGGCATGATCAGTGCCGGGCCCGAGCGCTCGGACACTAGGCGAGGCCGCCCGATACCGAACATTTCATACGGGAGCAATCATCTCATACGGAAAAAAAAAACGGTTTTTGGCTTGTAGCGGCCGAACGGAAGGAGCTAGAAGGAGAAGAGGAAGGCTCTAACGAAAGATTTTACAACGGCGCATCTAACTGGCGCGGTCCCGGCGCGATCGGACTAAAGGTCAGCCGCTACAAGCCAAAAACCGTTTTTTTTTTCCGTATGAGATGATGAGTGCAGGGCCCGAGCGGTCGGCCCGAGGCGAGTCCGCCTGCTACCGAACATTCCATACGGGAGCGATCATCTCATACGAAGAAAAATTTCTCGTATGGCATGATCAGTGCCGGGCCCGAGCGCTCGGACACTAGGCGAGGCCGCCCGATACCGAACATTTCATACGGGAGCAATCATCTCATACGGAAAAAAAAACGGTTTTTGGCTTGTAGCGGCCGAACGGAAGGAGCTAGAAGGAGAAGAGGAAGGCTCTAACGAAAGATTTTACAACGGCGCATCTAACTGGCGCGGTCCCGGCGCGATCGGACTAAAGGTTCAGCCGCTACAAGCCAAAAACCGTTTTTTTTTTCCGTATGAGATGATGAGTGCAGGGCCCGAGCGGTCGGCCCGAGGCGAGTCCGCCTGCTACCGAACATTCCATACGGGAGCGATCATCTCATACGAAGAAAAATTTCTCGTATGGCATGATCAGTGCCGGGCCCGAGCGCTCGGACACTAGGCGAGGCCGCCCGATACCGAACATTTCATACGGGAGCAATCATCTCATACGGAAAAAAAAACGGTTTTTGGCTTGTAGCGGCCGAACGGAAGGAGCTAGAAGGAGAAGAGGAAGGCTCTAACGAAAGATTTTACAACGGCGCATCTAACTGGCGCGGTCCCGGCGCGATCGGACTAAAGGTTCAGCCGCTACAAGCCAAAAACCGTTTTTTTTTTCCGTATGAGATGATGAGTGCAGGGCCCGAGCGGTCGGCCCGAGGCGAGTCCGCCTGCTACCGAACATTCCATACGGGAGCGATCATCTCATACGAAGAAAAATTTCTCGTATGGCATGATCAGTGCCGGGCCCGAGCGCTCGGACACTAGGCGAGGCCGCCCGATACCGAACATTTCATACGGGAGCAATCATCTCATACGGAAAAAAAAAACGGTTTTTGGCTTGTAGCGGCCGAACGGAAGGAGCTAGAAGGAGAAGAGGAAGGCTCATTCGAAAGATTTTACAACGGCGCATCTAACTGGCGCGGTCCCGGCGCGATCGGACTAAAGGTTCAGCCGCTACAAGCCAAAAACCGTTTTTTTTTTCCGTATGAGATGATGAGTGCAGGGCCCGAGCGGTCGGCCCGAGGCGAGTCCGCCTGCTACCGAACATTCCATACGGGAGCGATCATCTCATACGAAGAAAAATTTCTCGTATGGCATGATCAGTGCCGGGCCCGAGCGCTCGGACACTAGGCGAGGCCGCCCGATACCGAACATTTCATACGGGAGCAATCATCTCATACGGAAAAAAAAACGGTTTTTGGCTTGTAGCGGCCGAACGGAAGGAGCTAGAAGGAGAAGAAGAAGGCTCATTCGAAAGATTTTACAACGGCGCATCTAACTGGCGCGGTCCCGGCGCGATCGGACTAAAGGTTCAGCCGCTACAAGCCAAAAACCGTTTTTTTTTTCCGTATGAGATGATGAGTGCAGGGCCCGAGCGGTCGGCCCGAGGCGAGTCCGCCTGCTACCGAACATTCCATACGGGAGCGATCATCTCATACGAAGAAAAATTTCTCGTATGGCATGATCAGTGCCGGGCCCGAGCGCTCGGACACTAGGCGAGGCCGCCCGATACCGAACATTTCATACGGGAGCAATCATCTCATACGGAAAAAAAAACGGTTTTTGGCTTGTAGCGGCCGAACGGAAGGAGCTAGAAGGAGAAGAGGAAGGCTCATTCGAAAGATTTTACAACGGCGCATCTAACTGGCGCGGTCCCGGCGCGATCGGACTAAAGGTTCAGCCGCTACAAGCCAAAAACCGTTTTTTTTTTCCGTATGAGATGATGAGTGCAGGGCCCGAGCGGTCGGCCCGAGGCGAGTCCGCCTGCTACCGAACATTCCATACGGGAGCGATCATCTCATACGAAGAAAAATTTCTCGTATGGCATGATCAGTGCCGGGCCCGAGCGCTCGGACACTAGGCGAGGCCGCCCGATACCGAACATTTCATACGGGAGCAATCATCTCATACGGAAAAAAAAAACGGTTTTTGGCTTGTAGCGGCCGAACGGAAGGAGCTAGAAGGAGAAGAGGAAGGCTCTAACGAAAGATTTTACAACGGCGCATCTAACTGGCGCGGTCCCGGCGCGATCGGACTAAAGGTTCAGCCGCTACAAGCCAAAAACCGTTTTTTTTTTTCCGTATGAGATGATGAGTGCAGGGCCCGAGCGGTCGGCCCGAGGCGAGTCCGCCTGCTACCGAACATTCCATACGGGAGCGATCATCTCATACGAAGAAAAATTTCTCGTATGGCATGATCAGTGCCGGGCCCGAGCGCTCGGACACTAGGCGAGGCCGCCCGATACCGAACATTTCATACGGGAGCAATCATCTCATACGGAAAAAAAAAACGGTTTTTGGCTTGTAGCGGCCGAACGGAAGGAGCTAGAAGGAGAAGAGGAAGGCTCTAACGAAAGATTTTACAACGGCGCATCTAACTGGCGCGGTCCCGGCGCGATCGGACTAAAGGTTCAGCCGCTACAAGCCAAAAACCGTTTTTTTTTTCCGTATGAGATGATGAGTGCAGGGCCCGAGCGGTCGGCCCGAGGCGAGTCCGCCTGCTACCGAACATTCCATACGGGAGCGATCATCTCATACGAAGAAAAATTTCTCGTATGGCATGATCAGTGCCGGGCCCGAGCGCTCGGACACTAGGCGAGGCCGCCCGATACCGAACATTTCATACGGGAGCAATCATCTCATACGGAAAAAAAAACGGTTTTTGGCTTGTAGCGGCCGAACGGAAGGAGCTAGAAGGAGAAGAGGAAGGCTCATTCGAAAGATTTTACAACGGCGCATCTAACTGGCGCGGTCCCGGCGCGATCGGACTAAAGGTTCAGCCGCTACAAGCCAAAAACCGTTTTTTTTTTCCGTATGAGATGATGAGTGCAGGGCCCGAGCGGTCGGCCCGAGGCGAGTCCGCCTGCTACCGAACATTCCATACGGGAGCGATCATCTCATACGAAGAAAAATTTCTCGTATGGCATGATCAGTGCCGGGCCCGAGCGCTCGGACACTAGGCGAGGCCGCCCGATACCGAACATTTCATACGGGAGCAATCATCTCATACGGAAAAAAAAACGGTTTTTGGCTTGTAGCGGCCGAACGGAAGGAGCTAGAAGGAGAAGAGGAAGGCTCATTCGAAAGATTTTACAACGGCGCATCTAACTGGCGCGGTCCCGGCGCGATCGGACTAAAGGTTCAGCCGCTACAAGCCAAAAACCGTTTTTTTTTTCCGTATGAGATGATGAGTGCAGGGCCCGAGCGGTCGGCCCGAGGCGAGTCCGCCTGCTACCGAACATTCCATACGGGAGCGATCATCTCATACGAAGAAAAATTTCTCGTATGGCATGATCAGTGCCGGGCCCGAGCGCTCGGACACTAGGCGAGGCCGCCCGATACCGAACATTTCATACGGGAGCAATCATCTCATACGGAAAAAAAAAACGGTTTTTGGCTTGTAGCGGCCGAACGGAAGGAGCTAGAAGGAGAAGAGGAAGGCTCATTCGAAAGATTTTACAACGGCGCATCTAACTGGCGCGGTCCCGGCGCGATCGGACTAAAGGTTCAGCCGCTACAAGCCAAAAACCGTTTTTTTTTTCCGTATGAGATGATGAGTGCAGGGCCCGAGCGGTCGGCCCGAGGCGAGTCCGCCTGCTACCGAACATTCCATACGGGAGCGATCATCTCATACGAAGAAAAATTTCTCGTATGGCATGATCAGTGCCGGGCCCGAGCGCTCGGACACTAGGCGAGGCCGCCCGATACCGAACATTTCATACGGGAGCAATCATCTCATACGGAAAAAAAAACGGTTTTTGGCTTGTAGCGGCCGAACGGAAGGAGCTAGAAGGAGAAGAGGAAGGCTCATTCGAAAGATTTTACAACGGCGCATCTAACTGGCGCGGTCCCGGCGCGATCGGACTAAAGGTTCAGCCGCTACAAGCCAAAAACCGTTTTTTTTTTCCGTATGAGATGATGAGTGCAGGGCCCGAGCGGTCGGCCCGAGGCGAGTCCGCCTGCTACCGAACATTCCATACGGGAGCGATCATCTCATACGAAGAAAAATTTCTCGTATGGCATGATCAGTGCCGGGCCCGAGCGCTCGGACACTAGGCGAGGCCGCCCGATACCGAACATTTCATACGGGAGCAATCATCTCATACGGAAAAAAAAACGGTTTTTGGCTTGTAGCGGCCGAACGGAAGGAGCTAGAAGGAGAAGAGGAAGGCTCATTCGAAAGATTTTACAACGGCGCATCTAACTGGCGCGGTCCCGGCGCGATCGGACTAAAGGTTCAGCCGCTACAAGCCAAAAACCGTTTTTTTTTTCCGTATGAGATGATGAGTGCAGGGCCCGAGCGGTCGGCCCGAGGCGAGTCCGCCTGCTACCGAACATTCCATACGGGAGCGATCATCTCATACGAAGAAAAATTTCTCGTATGGCATGATCAGTGCCGGGCCCGAGCGCTCGGACACTAGGCGAGGCCGCCCGATACCGAACATTTCATACGGGAGCAATCATCTCATACGGAAAAAAAAACGGTTTTTGGCTTGTAGCGGCCGAACGGAAGGAGCTAGAAGGAGAAGAAGAAGGCTCATTCGAAAGATTTTACAACGGCGCATCTAACTGGCGCGGTCCCGGCGCGATCGGACTAAAGGTTCAGCCGCTACAAGCCAAAAACCGTTTTTTTTTTCCGTATGAGATGATGAGTGCAGGGCCCGAGCGGTCGGCCCGAGGCGAGTCCGCCTGCTACCGAACATTCCATACGGGAGCGATCATCTCATACGAAGAAAAATTTCTCGTATGGCATGATCAGTGCCGGGCCCGAGCGCTCGGACACTAGGCGAGGCCGCCCGATACCGAACATTTCATACGGGAGCAATCATCTCATACGGAAAAAAAAACGGTTTTTGGCTTGTAGCGGCCGAACGGAAGGAGCTAGAAGGAGAAGAGGAAGGCTCATTCGAAAGATTTTACAACGGCGCATCTAACTGGCGCGGTCCCGGCGCGATCGGACTAAAGGTTCAGCCGCTACAAGCCAAAAACCGTTTTTTTTTTTCCGTATGAGATGATGAGTGCAGGGCCCGAGCGGTCGGCCCGAGGCGAGTCCGCCTGCTACCGAACATTCCATACGGGAGCGATCATCTCATACGAAGAAAAATTTCTCGTATGGCATGATCAGTGCCGGGCCCGAGCGCTCGGACACTAGGCGAGGCCGCCCGATACCGAACATTTCATACGGGAGCAATCATCTCATACGGAAAAAAAAACGGTTTTTGGCTTGTAGCGGCCGAACGGAAGGAGCTAGAAGGAGAAGAGGAAGGCTCTAACGAAAGATTTTACAACGGCGCATCTAACTGGCGCGGTCCCGGCGCGATCGGACTAAAGGTTCAGCCGCTACAAGCCAAAAACCGTTTTTTTTTTCCGTATGAGATGATGAGTGCAGGGCCCGAGCGGTCGGCCCGAGGCGAGTCCGCCTGCTACCGAACATTCCATACGGGAGCGATCATCTCATACGAAGAAAAATTTCTCGTATGGCATGATCAGTGCCGGGCCCGAGCGCTCGGACACTAGGCGAGGCCGCCCGATACCGAACATTTCATACGGGAGCAATCATCTCATACGGAAAAAAAAACGGTTTTTGGCTTGTAGCGGCCGAACGGAAGGAGCTAGAAGGAGAAGAGGAAGGCTCTAACGAAAGATTTTACAACGGCGCATCTAACTGGCGCGGTCCCGGCGCGATCGGACTAAAGGTTCAGCCGCTACAAGCCAAAAACCGTTTTTTTTTTCCGTATGAGATGATGAGTGCAGGGCCCGAGCGGTCGGCCCGAGGCGAGTCCGCCTGCTACCGAACATTCCATACGGGAGCGATCATCTCATACGAAGAAAAATTTCTCGTATGGCATGATCAGTGCCGGGCCCGAGCGCTCGGACACTAGGCGAGGCCGCCCGATACCGAACATTTCATACGGGAGCAATCATCTCATACGGAAAAAAAAACGGTTTTTGGCTTGTAGCGGCCGAACGGAAGGAGCTAGAAGGAGAAGAGGAAGGCTCATTCGAAAGATTTTACAACGGCGCATCTAACTGGCGCGGTCCCGGCGCGATCGGACTAAAGGTTCAGCCGCTACAAGCCAAAAACCGTTTTTTTTTTCCGTATGAGATGATGAGTGCAGGGCCCGAGCGGTCGGCCCGAGGCGAGTCCGCCTGCTACCGAACATTCCATACGGGAGCGATCATCTCATACGAAGAAAAATTTCTCGTATGGCATGATCAGTGCCGGGCCCGAGCGCTCGGACACTAGGCGAGGCCGCCCGATACCGAACATTTCATACGGGAGCAATCATCTCATACGGAAAAAAAAAACGGTTTTTGGCTTGTAGCGGCCGAACGGAAGGAGCTAGAAGGAGAAGAGGAAGGCTCATTCGAAAGATTTTACAACGGCGCATCTAACTGGCGCGGTCCCGGCGCGATCGGACTAAAGGTTCAGCCGCTACAAGCCAAAAACCGTTTTTTTTTTTCCGTATGAGATGATGAGTGCAGGGCCCGAGCGGTCGGCCCGAGGCGAGTCCGCCTGCTACCGAACATTCCATACGGGAGCGATCATCTCATACGAAGAAAAATTTCTCGTATGGCATGATCAGTGCCGGGCCCGAGCGCTCGGACACTAGGCGAGGCCGCCCGATACCGAACATTTCATACGGGAGCAATCATCTCATACGGAAAAAAAAACGGTTTTTGGCTTGTAGCGGCCGAACGGAAGGAGCTAGAAGGAGAAGAGGAAGGCTCATTCGAAAGATTTTACAACGGCGCATCTAACTGGCGCGGTCCCGGCGCGATCGGACTAAAGGTTCAGCCGCTACAAGCCAAAAACCGTTTTTTTTTTCCGTATGAGATGATGAGTGCAGGGCCCGAGCGGTCGGCCCGAGGCGAGTCCGCCTGCTACCGAACATTCCATACGGGAGCGATCATCTCATACGAAGAAAAATTTCTCGTATGGCATGATCAGTGCCGGGCCCGAGCGCTCGGACACTAGGCGAGGCCGCCCGATACCGAACATTTCATACGGGAGCAATCATCTCATACGGAAAAAAAAACGGTTTTTGGCTTGTAGCGGCCGAACGGAAGGAGCTAGAAGGAGAAGAGGAAGGCTCATTCGAAAGATTTTACAACGGCGCATCTAACTGGCGCGGTCCCGGCGCGATCGGACTAAAGGTTCAGCCGCTACAAGCCAAAAACCGTTTTTTTTTTCCGTATGAGATGATGAGTGCAGGGCCCGAGCGGTCGGCCCGAGGCGAGTCCGCCTGCTACCGAACATTCCATACGGGAGCGATCATCTCATACGAAGAAAAATTTCTCGTATGGCATGATCAGTGCCGGGCCCGAGCGCTCGGACACTAGGCGAGGCCGCCCGATACCGAACATTTCATACGGGAGCAATCATCTCATACGGAAAAAAAAACGGTTTTTGGCTTGTAGCGGCCGAACGGAAGGAGCTAGAAGGAGAAGAGGAAGGCTCATTCGAAAGATTTTACAACGGCGCATCTAACTGGCGCGGTCCCGGCGCGATCGGACTAAAGGTTCAGCCGCTACAAGCCAAAAACCGTTTTTTTTTTTCCGTATGAGATGATGAGTGCAGGGCCCGAGCGGTCGGCCCGAGGCGAGTCCGCCTGCTACCGAACATTCCATACGGGAGCGATCATCTCATACGAAGAAAAATTTCTCGTATGGCATGATCAGTGCCGGGCCCGAGCGCTCGGACACTAGGCGAGGCCGCCCGATACCGAACATTTCATACGGGAGCAATCATCTCATACGGAAAAAAAAACGGTTTTTGGCTTGTAGCGGCCGAACGGAAGGAGCTAGAAGGAGAAGAAGAAGGCTCATTCGAAAGATTTTACAACGGCGCATCTAACTGGCGCGGTCCCGGCGCGATCGGACTAAAGGTTCAGCCGCTACAAGCCAAAAACCGTTTTTTTTTTCCGTATGAGATGATGAGTGCAGGGCCCGAGCGGTCGGCCCGAGGCGAGTCCGCCTGCTACCGAACATTCCATACGGGAGCGATCATCTCATACGAAGAAAAATTTCTCGTATGGCATGATCAGTGCCGGGCCCGAGCGCTCGGACACTAGGCGAGGCCGCCCGATACCGAACATTTCATACGGGAGCAATCATCTCATACGGAAAAAAAAACGGTTTTTGGCTTGTAGCGGCCGAACGGAAGGAGCTAGAAGGAGAAGAGGAAGGCTCATTCGAAAGATTTTACAACGGCGCATCTAACTGGCGCGGTCCCGGCGCGATCGGACTAAAGGTTCAGCCGCTACAAGCCAAAAACCGTTTTTTTTTTTCCGTATGAGATGATGAGTGCAGGGCCCGAGCGGTCGGCCCGAGGCGAGTCCGCCTGCTACCGAACATTCCATACGGGAGCGATCATCTCATACGAAGAAAAATTTCTCGTATGGCATGATCAGTGCCGGGCCCGAGCGCTCGGACACTAGGCGAGGCCGCCCGATACCGAACATTTCATACGGGAGCAATCATCTCATACGGAAAAAAAAACGGTTTTTGGCTTGTAGCGGCCGAACGGAAGGAGCTAGAAGGAGAAGAGGAAGGCTCTAACGAAAGATTTTACAACGGCGCATCTAACTGGCGCGGTCCCGGCGCGATCGGACTAAAGGTTCAGCCGCTACAAGCCAAAAACCGTTTTTTTTTTCCGTATGAGATGATGAGTGCAGGGCCCGAGCGGTCGGCCCGAGGCGAGTCCGCCTGCTACCGAACATTCCATACGGGAGCGATCATCTCATACGAAGAAAAATTTCTCGTATGGCATGATCAGTGCCGGGCCCGAGCGCTCGGACACTAGGCGAGGCCGCCCGATACCGAACATTTCATACGGGAGCAATCATCTCATACGGAAAAAAAAACGGTTTTTGGCTTGTAGCGGCCGAACGGAAGGAGCTAGAAGGAGAAGAGGAAGGCTCTAACGAAAGATTTTACAACGGCGCATCTAACTGGCGCGGTCCCGGCGCGATCGGACTAAAGGTTCAGCCGCTACAAGCCAAAAACCGTTTTTTTTTTCCGTATGAGATGATGAGTGCAGGGCCCGAGCGGTCGGCCCGAGGCGAGTCCGCCTGCTACCGAACATTCCATACGGGAGCGATCATCTCATACGAAGAAAAATTTCTCGTATGGCATGATCAGTGCCGGGCCCGAGCGCTCGGACACTAGGCGAGGCCGCCCGATACCGAACATTTCATACGGGAGCAATCATCTCATACGGAAAAAAAAAACGGTTTTTGGCTTGTAGCGGCCGAACGGAAGGAGCTAGAAGGAGAAGAGGAAGGCTCATTCGAAAGATTTTACAACGGCGCATCTAACTGGCGCGGTCCCGGCGCGATCGGACTAAAGGTTCAGCCGCTACAAGCCAAAAACCGTTTTTTTTTTTCCGTATGAGATGATGAGTGCAGGGCCCGAGCGGTCGGCCCGAGGCGAGTCCGCCTGCTACCGAACATTCCATACGGGAGCGATCATCTCATACGAAGAAAAATTTCTCGTATGGCATGATCAGTGCCGGGCCCGAGCGCTCGGACACTAGGCGAGGCCGCCCGATACCGAACATTTCATACGGGAGCAATCATCTCATACGGAAAAAAAAACGGTTTTTGGCTTGTAGCGGCCGAACGGAAGGAGCTAGAAGGAGAAGAGGAAGGCTCTAACGAAAGATTTTACAACGGCGCATCTAACTGGCGCGGTCCCGGCGCGATCGGACTAAAGGTTCAGCCGCTACAAGCCAAAAACCGTTTTTTTTTTCCGTATGAGATGATGAGTGCAGGGCCCGAGCGGTCGGCCCGAGGCGAGTCCGCCTGCTACCGAACATTCCATACGGGAGCGATCATCTCATACGAAGAAAAATTTCTCGTATGGCATGATCAGTGCCGGGCCCGAGCGCTCGGACACTAGGCGAGGCCGCCCGATACCGAACATTTCATACGGGAGCAATCATCTCATACGGAAAAAAAAACGGTTTTTGGCTTGTAGCGGCCGAACGGAAGGAGCTAGAAGGAGAAGAGGAAGGCTCATTCGAAAGATTTTACAACGGCGCATCTAACTGGCGCGGTCCCGGCGCGATCGGACTAAAGGTTCAGCCGCTACAAGCCAAAAACCGTTTTTTTTTTTCCGTATGAGATGATGAGTGCAGGGCCCGAGCGGTCGGCCCGAGGCGAGTCCGCCTGCTACCGAACATTCCATACGGGAGCGATCATCTCATACGAAGAAAAATTTCTCGTATGGCATGATCAGTGCCGGGCCCGAGCGCTCGGACACTAGGCGAGGCCGCCCGATACCGAACATTTCATACGGGAGCAATCATCTCATACGGAAAAAAAAAACGGTTTTTGGCTTGTAGCGGTCGAACGGAAGGAGCTAGAAGGAGAAGAGGAAGGCTCATTCGAAAGATTTTACAACGGCGCATCTAACTGGCGCGGTCCCGGCGCGATCGGACTAAAGGTTCAGCCGCTACAAGCCAAAAACCGTTTTTTTTTTCCGTATGAGATGATGAGTGCAGGGCCCGAGCGGTCGGCCCGAGGCGAGTCCGCCTGCTACCGAACATTCCATACGGGAGCGATCATCTCATACGAAGAAAAATTTCTCGTATGGCATGATCAGTGCCGGGCCCGAGCGCTCGGACACTAGGCGAGGCCGCCCGATACCGAACATTTCATACGGGAGCAATCATCTCATACGGAAAAAAAAAACGGTTTTTGGCTTGTAGCGGCCGAACGGAAGGAGCTAGAAGGAGAAGAGGAAGGCTCATTCGAAAGATTTTACAACGGCGCATCTAACTGGCGCGGTCCCGGCGCGATCGGACTAAAGGTTCAGCCGCTACAAGCCAAAAACCGTTTTTTTTTTTCCGTATGAGATGATGAGTGCAGGGCCCGAGCGGTCGGCCCGAGGCGAGTCCGCCTGCTACCGAACATTCCATACGGGAGCGATCATCTCATACGAAGAAAAATTTCTCGTATGGCATGATCAGTGCCGGGCCCGAGCGCTCGGACACTAGGCGAGGCCGCCCGATACCGAACATTTCATACGGGAGCAATCATCTCATACGGAAAAAAAAACGGTTTTTGGCTTGTAGCGGCCGAACGGAAGGAGCTAGAAGGAGAAGAGGAAGGCTCTAACGAAAGATTTTACAACGGCGCATCTAACTGGCGCGGTCCCGGCGCGATCGGACTAAAGGTTCAGCCGCTACAAGCCAAAAACCGTTTTTTTTTTTCCGTATGAGATGATGAGTGCAGGGCCCGAGCGGTCGGCCCGAGGCGAGTCCGCCTGCTACCGAACATTCCATACGGGAGCGATCATCTCATACGAAGAAAAATTTCTCGTATGGCATGATCAGTGCCGGGCCCGAGCGCTCGGACACTAGGCGAGGCCGCCCGATACCGAACATTTCATACGGGAGCAATCATCTCATACGGAAAAAAAAACGGTTTTTGGCTTGTAGCGGCCGAACGGAAGGAGCTAGAAGGAGAAGAGGAAGGCTCATTCGAAAGATTTTACAACGGCGCATCTAACTGGCGCGGTCCCGGCGCGATCGGACTAAAGGTTCAGCCGCTACAAGCCAAAAACCGTTTTTTTTTTTCCGTATGAGATGATGAGTGCAGGGCCCGAGCGGTCGGCCCGAGGCGAGTCCGCCTGCTACCGAACATTCCATACGGGAGCGATCATCTCATACGAAGAAAAATTTCTCGTATGGCATGATCAGTGCCGGGCCCGAGCGCTCGGACACTAGGCGAGGCCGCCCGATACCGAACATTTCATACGGGAGCAATCATCTCATACGGAAAAAAAAACGGTTTTTGGCTTGTAGCGGCCGAACGGAAGGAGCTAGAAGGAGAAGAGGAAGGCTCATTCGAAAGATTTTACAACGGCGCATCTAACTGGCGCGGTCCCGGCGCGATCGGACTAAAGGTTCAGCCGCTACAAGCCAAAAACCGTTTTTTTTTTTTTTTTTTCAAATTTCATTAAAAATCGACGTGAAACATATTTTCAATAATAAATCAAGTAAATATTCGTACGGGAAAGACTTGTAATTGAAAAAAAAAAAAATTTTTGGTGGCCCTGAAAAGGGCCATTTTTTTGGTTTTTGGCTCGTAGTGGGCGAACGGAAGGCGCTAGACGGGCTGGCTATAGTGCGTTTATGTGATTTTACAACGGGGAATCTAGCTGGCGTGGTCCCGGCGCCGCCGGGATTAAAATAAAGAAAAACATTCCTCTAACATTCGAGTAATGCTAGTATTGATAACCGATCACTGAACAAGAAGGCGGATGGTAAAATATATTTTACAACTAAAAATAATTTCACAACGTACAATATTCACTATATTTATTGTTAACAAATACGTTCTAGTCGATTTCTAATGAAATGTGAAAAAAAATATTTTTACCCTAAAAATATTCAAAGTCCGACGACAATAAAACTCGGAAAACTTATCATGTCATACGAAAAAATTTTTCACAAAATTATTCTAAGTCCAACAAAAATGTCAAGAAAATAGGGCATCTCTTCATTTTTGAAGGGAGGTTGACAACCTCCGAATCGAGGTCCGATGGGTCAAACGCCCCTAAAATCACGTTTTCTCGGTATACCCCCGACGTGCCATACTGGAACTTTTGTCGCTTCTATAGGGGACTAGGGTGCTCTGACCGCGTATGAAACGAAAGGTACGGTCGGACCGACTGCCTTCGCTCGCCGAGCCAAGGCGACCGTCTATCGCTGCGAGGCCCGGTCTTCGCTGCCAGGCAGCCCTGCTGCCACCGATCGTACCGAAGCGAGTCAATACGAGTCCCTACCCCGGCAAGCGAAGACCGGGGCCTCGCAGCACGAGCGGGCCCGGCGCACGGACTTTTCTCACCGTGCGTCCGCCGATCTCTCTCGGCGCTCCTTACCGTAGGCAGGCGACTGTTGGCGGGGCTGCGGAGGCTCGATCGCCCTTCGAGTCTCGTTCTCTCGGTCTTGCCTCGCAGCACGAGCGGGCCCGGCGCACGGACTTTTCTCACCGAGCGTCCGCCGATTTCTCTCGGCGCTGCTTACCGTAGGCAGGCGACTGTTGGCGTGGCTGCGGAGGCTCGATCGCCCTTCGAGTCTCGTTCTCTCGGTCTTACCTCGTCGTGCCATACTAGACGCCCGAATAAGGAGTCCGGGCGACTTGCTGCTGTTAAGGCGGCTGAGACGGCCCGATCTCCCCTTCGAGTCTCGTTCTCTCGGACTTACCTCGTCGTGCCATACTAGACGCCCGAATAAGGAGTCCGGGCGGCTTGCTGCTGTTAAGGCGGCCGCGACGGCCCGATCGCCCTTCGAGTCTCGTTCTCTCGGTCTTACCTCGTCGTGCCTAACTAGACGCCCGAATAAGGAGTCCGGGCGGCTTGCTGCTGTTAAGGCGGCCGCGACGGCCCGATCGCCCTTCGAGTCTCGTTCTCTCGGTCTTACCTCGTCGTGCCTAACTAGACGCCCGAATAAGGAGTCCGGGCGGCTTGCTGCTGTTAAGGCGGCCGCGACGGCCCGATCGCTCTTCGAGTCTCGTTCCCTCGGTCTTACCTCGTCGAGCCATACTAGACGCCCGAATAAGGAGTCCGGGCGGCTTGCTGCTGTTAAGGCGGCCGCGACGGCCCGATCGTCCTTCGAGTCTCGTTCCCTCGGTCTTACCTCGTCGAGCCATACTAGACGCCCGAATAAGGAGTCCGGGCGGCTTGCTGCTGTTAAGGCGGCCGCGACGGCCCGATCGTCCTTCGAGTCTCGTTCTCTCGGACTTGCCTCGCAGCACGAGCGGGCCCGGCGCACGGACTTTTCTCACCGTGCGTCCGCCGATCTCTCTCGGCGCTCCTTACCGTAGGCAGGCGACTGTTGGCGGGGCTGCGGAGGCTCGATCGCCCTTCGAGTCTCGTTCTCTCGGTCTTGCCTCGCAGCACGAGCGGGCCCGGCGCACGGACTTTTCTCACCGAGCGTCCGCCGATTTCTCTCGGCGCTGCTTACCGTAGGCAGGCGACTGTTGGCGTGGCTGCGGAGGCTCGATCGCCCTTCGAGTCTCGTTCTCTCGGTCTTACCTCGTCGTGCCATACTAGACGCCCGAATAAGGAGTCCGAGCGGCTTGCTGCTGTTAAGGCGGCCGCGACGGCCCGATCTCCCCTTCGAGTCTCGTTCTCTCGGACTTACCTCGTCGTGCCTAACTAGACGCCCGAATAAGGAGTCCGGGCGGCTTGCTGCTGTTAAGGCGGCCGCGACGGCCCGATCGCCCTTCGAGTCTCGTTCTCTCGGTCTTACCTCGTCGTGCCTAACTAGACGCCCGAATAAGGAGTCCGGGCGGCTTGCTGCTGTTAAGGCGGCCGCGACGGCCCGATCGCCCTTCGAGTCTCGTTCTCTCGGTCTTACCTCGTCGTGCCTAACTAGACGCCCGAATAAGGAGTCCGGGCGGCTTGCTGCTGTTAAGGCGGCCGCGACGGCCCGATCGCTCTTCGAGTCTCGTTCCCTCGGTCTTACCTCGTCGAGCCATACTAGACGTCCGAATAAGGAGTCCGGGCGGCTTGCTGCTGTTAAGGCGGCCGCGACGGCCCGATCGTCCTTCGAGTCTCGTTCTCTCGGTCTTGCCTCGCAGCACGAGCGGGCCCGGCGCACGGACTTTTCTCACCGTGCGTCCGCCGATCCCTCGGCGCTGCTTACCGTAGGCAGGCGACTGTTGGCCCGGCTGCGGAGGCTCGACCGCCCTTCGAGTCTCGTTCTCTCGGACTTACCTCGCAGCACGAGCGGGCCCGGCGCACGGACTTTTCTCACCGTGCGTCCGCCGATCCCTCGGCGCTGCTTACCGTAGGCAGGCGACTGTTGGCCCGGCTGCGGAGGCTCGACCGCCCTTCGAGTCTCGTTCTCTCGGACTTACCTTGGTATGCCGTACTAGACGCCCGATAAAGGAGTCCGGGCGGCTTGCTGCTGTTAAGGCGGCCGCGACGACCCGATCTCCCCTTCGAGTCTCGTTCTCTCGGTCTTACCTCGTCGTGCCTAACTAGACGCCCGAATAAGGAGTCCGGGCGAATTGCTCTCAGCGGGGCAGCGGAGGCTCGATCGCCGGGCGAGTCCCTCGGTCTTACCTCGTCGTGCCATACTAGACGCCCGAATAAGGAGTCCGGGCGGCTTGCTGCTGTTAAGGCGGCCGCGACGGCCCGATCGCCCTTCGAGTCTCGTTCTCTCGGTCTTACCTCGTCGTGCCATACTAGAAGCCCGAATAAGGAGTTCGGGCGACTTGCTGCTGTTAAGGCGGCTGAGACGGCCCGATCTCCCCTTCGAGTCTCGTTCTCTCGGACTTACCTCGTCGTGCCATACTAGACGCCCGAATAAGGAGTTCGGGCGACTTGCTGCTGTTAAGGCGGCTGAGACGGCCCGATCGCCCTTCGAGCCTCGTTCTCTCGGACTTACCTCGTCGTGCCATACTAGACGCCCGAATAAGGAGTTCGGGCGACTTGCTGCTGTTAAGGCGGCTGAGACGGCCCGATCTCCCCTTCGAGTCTCGTTCTCTCGGTCTTACCTCGTCGTGCCTAACTAGACGCCCGAATAAGGAGTTCGGGCGACTTGCTGCTGTTAAGGCGGCTGAGACGGCCCGATCGCCCTTCGAGTCTCGTTCTCTCGGACTTACCTCGTCGTGCCATACTAGACGCCCGAATAAGGTGTCCGGGCGACTTGCTGCTGTTAAGGCGGCTGAGACGGCCCGATCTCCCCTTCGAGTCTCGTTCTCTCGGACTTACCTCGTCGTGCCTAACTAGACGCCCGAATAAGGAGTCCGGGCGAATTGCTCTCAGCGGGGCAGCGGAGGCTCGATCGCCGGGCGAGTCCCGTTCCCTCGGTCTTACCTCGTCGTGCCATACTAGACGCCCGAATAAGGAGTCCGGGCGGCTTGCTGCTGTTAAGGAGGCCGCGACGGCCCGATCGCCCTTCGAGTCTCGTTCTCTCGGTCTTGCCTCGCAGCACGAGCGGGCCCGGCGCACGGACTTTTCTCACCGTGCGTCCGCCGATCTCTCGGCGCTGCTTACCGTAGGCAGGCGACTGTTGGCGGGGCTGCGGAGGCTCGATCGCCCTTCGAGTCTCGTTCTCTCGGTCTTACCTCGTCGTGCCATACTAGACGCCCGAATAAGGAGTCCGGGCGACTTGCTGCTGTTAAGGCGGCTGAGACGGCCCGATCTCCCCTTCGAGTCTCGTTCTCTCGGACTTACCTCGTCGTGCCATACTAGACGCCCGAATAAGGAGTCCGGGCGGCTTGCTGCTGTTAAGGCGGCTGCGACGGCCCGATCTCCCCTTCGAGTCTCGTTCTCTCGGACTTACCTCGTCGTGCCTAACTAGACGCCCGAATAAGGAGTCCGGGCGGCTTGCTGCTGTTAAGGCGGCCGCGACGGCCCGATCGCCCTTCGAGTCTCGTTCTCTCGGTCTTACCTCGTCGTGCCTAACTAGACGCCCGAATAAGGAGTTCGGGCGACTTGCTGCTGTTAAGGCGGCTGAGACGGCCCGATCGCACTTCGAGCCTCGTTCTCTCGGACTTACCTCGTCGTGCCTAACTAGACGCCCGAATAAGGTGTCCGGGCGACTTGCTGCTGTTAAGGCGGCTGAGACGGCCCGATCGCCCTTCGAGCCTCGTTCTCTCGGACTTACCTCGTCGTGCCATACTAGACGCCCGAATAAGGTGTCCGGGCGACTTGCTGCTGTTAAGGCGGCTGAGACGGCCCGATCTCCCCTTCGAGTCTCGTTCTCTCGGACTTACCTCGTCGTGCCTAACTAGACGCCCGAATAAGGAGTCCGGGCGAATTGCTCTCAGCGGGGCAGCGGAGGCTCGATCGCCGGGCGAGTCCCGTTCCCTCGGTCTTACCTCGTCGTGCCATACTAGACGCCCGAATAAGGAGTCCGGGCGGCTTGCTGCTGTTAAGGCGGCCGCGACGGCCCGATCGCCCTTCGAGTCTCGTTCTCTCGGACTTACCTCGTCGTGCCATACTAGAAGCCCGAATAAAGAGTTCGGGCGACTTGCTGCTGTTAAGGCGGCTGAGACGGCCCGATCGCCCTTCGAGCCTCGTTCTCTCGGACTTACCTCGTCGTGCCATACTAGACGCCCGAATAAGGAGTTCGGGCGACTTGCTGCTGTTAAGGCGGCTGAGACGGCCCGATCGCCCTTCGAGCCTCGTTCTCTCGGACTTACCTCGTCGTGCCATACTAGACGCCCGAATAAGGAGTTCGGGCGACTTGCTGCTGTTAAGGCGGCTGAGACGGCCCGATCGCCCTTCGAGCCTCGTTCTCTCGGACTTACCTCGTCGTGCCTAACTAGACGCCCGAATAAGGAGTCCGGGCGAATTGCTCTCAGCGGGGCAGCGGAGGCTCGATCGCCGGGCGAGTCCCGTTCCTTTGGTCTTACCTCGTCGTGCCATACTAGACGCCCGAATAAAGAGTCCGGGCGGCTTGCTGCTGTTAAGGCGGCCGCGACGGCCCGATCGTCCTTCGAGTCTCGTTCTCTCGGACTTACCTCGTCGTGCCATACTAGAAGCCCGAATAAAGAGTTCGGGCGACTTGCTGCTGTTAAGGCGGCTGAGACGGCCCGATCGCCCTTCGAGCCTCGTTCTCTCGGACTTACCTCGTCGTGCCATACTAGACGCCCGAATAAGGTGTCCGGGCGCCTTGCTGCAGTTAAGGCGGCTGAGACGGCCCGATCTCCCCTTCGAGTCTCGTTCTCTCGGACTTACCTCGTCGTGCCATACTAGAAGCCCGAATAAGGAGTTCGGGCGACTTGCTGCTGTTAAGGCGTCTGAGACGGCCCGATCTCCCCTTCGAGTCTCGTTCTCTCGGACTTACCTCGTCGTGCCTAACTAGACGCCCGAATAAGGAGTCCGGGCGAATTGCTCTCAGCGGTGCAGCGGAGGCTCGATCGCCGGGCGAGTCCCGTTCCCTCGGTCTTACCTCGTCGTGCCGTACTAGAAGCCCGAATAAGGAGTTCGGGCGACTTGCTGCTGTTAAGGCGGCTGAGACGGCCCGATCGCCCTTCGAGTCTCGTTCTCTCGGACTTACCTCGTCGTGCCATACTAGAAGCCCGAATAAAGAGTTCGGGCGACTTGCTGCTGTTAAGGCGGCTGAGACGGCCCGATCGCCCTTCGAGCCTCGTTCTCTCGGACTTACCTCGTCGTGCCATACTAGACGCCCGAATAAGGAGTTCGGGCGACTTGCTGCTGTTAAGGCGGCTGAGACGGCCCGATCGCCCTTCGAGCCTCGTTCTCTCGGACTTACCTCGTCGTGCCATACTAGACGCCCGAATAAGGAGTTCGGGCGACTTGCTGCTGTTAAGGCGGCTGAGACGGCCCGATCGCCCTTCGAGCCTCGTTCTCTCGGACTTACCTCGTCGTGCCTAACTAGACGCCCGAATAAGGAGTCCGGGCGAATTGCTCTCAGCGGGGCAGCGGAGGCTCGATCGCCGGGCGAGTCCCGTTCCTTTGGTCTTACCTCGTCGTGCCATACTAGACGCCCGAATAAAGAGTCCGGGCGGCTTGCTGCTGTTAAGGCGGCCGCGACGGCCCGATCGTCCTTCGAGTCTCGTTCTCTCGGACTTACCTCGTCGTGCCATACTAGAAGCCCGAATAAAGAGTTCGGGCGACTTGCTGCTGTTAAGGCGGCTGAGACGGCCCGATCGCCCTTCGAGCCTCGTTCTCTCGGACTTACCTCGTCGTGCCATACTAGACGCCCGAATAAGGTGTCCGGGCGCCTTGCTGCAGTTAAGGCGGCTGAGACGGCCCGATCTCCCCTTCGAGTCTCGTTCTCTCGGACTTACCTCGTCGTGCCATACTAGAAGCCCGAATAAGGAGTTCGGGCGACTTGCTGCTGTTAAGGCGTCTGAGACGGCCCGATCTCCCCTTCGAGTCTCGTTCTCTCGGACTTACCTCGTCGTGCCTAACTAGACGCCCGAATAAGGAGTCCGGGCGAATTGCTCTCAGCGGTGCAGCGGAGGCTCGATCGCCGGGCGAGTCCCGTTCCCTCGGTCTTACCTCGTCGTGCCGTACTAGAAGCCCGAATAAGGAGTTCGGGCGACTTGCTGCTGTTAAGGCGGCTGAGACGGCCCGATCGCCCTTCGAGTCTTGTTCTCTCGGTCTTACCTCGTCGTGCCATACTAGCAGCCCGAATAGGGAGGTCGGGCGATTCATCATGTCATACGAAATTATTTACCGCAGGCCGCAGACTGTTGGCGGGGCTGCGGAGGCTCGATCGCCGGGCGAGTCCCGTTCCCTCGGTCGACCCTCGTCGTGTCATACCACAAGCCCGACTAAGAAAAAATATTCCAAGTCCGACTGAAATGTCCAAAAAAAAGGGCATCTCTTCATTTTTCACCGTAGGTTGACAACCTCCGAATACAGGTCCGAAGGCTCAATCGCCGCCAAAATCACGTTTTCTCGGTATACCCCCGACATGCCATACTGGAACTTTTGTCGCTTCTATAGGGGACTAGGGTGCTCTGACCGCGTATGAAACGAAAGGTACGGTCGGACCGACTGCCTTCGCTCGCCGAGCCAAGGCGACCGTCTATCGCTGCGAGGCCCGGTCTTCGCTGCCAGGCAGCCCTGCTGCCACCGATCGTACCGAAGCGAGTCAATACGAGTCCCTACCCCGGCAAGCGAAGACCGGCGCCTCGCAGCACGAGCGGGCCCGGCGCACGGACTTCTCTCACCGTGCGTCCGCCGATCTCTCGGCGCTGCTTACCGTAGGCAGGCGACTGTTGGCGGGTATGCGGAGGCTCGATCGCCCTTCGAGTCTCGTTCTCTCGGACTTACCTCGTCGTGCCTAACTAGACGCCCGAATAAGGAGTCCGGGCAAATTGCTCTCAGCGGGGCAGCGGAGGCTCGATCGCCGGGCGAGTCCCGTTCCCTCGGTCTTACCTCGTCGTGCCATACTAGAAGCCCGAATAAGGAGTCCGGGCGACTTGCTGCTGTTAAGGCGGCCGCGACGGCCCGATCTCACCTTCGAGTCTCGTTCTCTCGGTCTTACCTCGTCGTGCCTAACTAGACGCTCGAATAAGGAGTCCGGGCGGCTTGCTGCTGTTAAGGCGGCCGCGACGGCCCGATCGCCCTTCGAGTCTCGTTCTCTCGGACTTACCTCGTCGTGCCATACTAGCAGTCCGAATAAGGAGTCCGGGCGACTTGCTGCTGTTAAGGCGGCCGCGACGGCCCGATCTCCCCTTCGAGTCTCGTTCTCTCGGTCTTACCTCGTCGTGCCTAACTAGACGCCCGAATAAGGAGTCCGGGCGAATTGCTCTCAGCGGGGCAGCGGAGGCTCGATCGCCGGGCGAGTCCCGTTCCCTCGGTCTTACCTCGTCGTGCCATACTAGAAGCCCGAATAAGGAGTCCGGGCGACTTGCTGCTGTTAAGGCGGCCGCGACGGCCCGATCGCTCTTCGAGTCTCGTTCCCTCGGTCTTACCTCGTCGAGCCATACTAGAAGCCCGAATAAAGAGTTCGGGCGACTTGCTGCTGTTAAGGCGGCTGAGACGGCCCGATCTCCCCTTCGAGTCTCGTTCTCTCGGACTTACCTCGTCGTGCCATACTAGACGCCCGAATAAGGTGTCCGGGCGACTTGCTGCTGTTAAGGCGGCTGAGACGGCCCGATCTCCCCTTCGAGTCTCGTTCTCTCGGTCTTACCTCGTCGTGCCTAACTAGACGCCCGAATAAGGAGTCCGGGCGGCTTGCTGCTGTTAAGGCGGCCGCGACGGCCCGATCGCTCTTCGAGTCTCGTTCCCTCGGTCTTACCTCGTCGAGCCATACTAGACGCCCGAATAAGGAGTCCGGGCGGCTTGCTGCTGTTAAGGCGGCCGCGACGGCCCGATCTCCCCTTCGAGTCTCGTTCTCTCGGACTTACCTCGTCGTGCCATACTAGACGCCCGAATAAGGAGTCCGGGCGGCTTGCTGCTGTTAAGGCGGCCGCGACGGCCCGATCGCTCTTCGAGTCTCGTTCCCTCGGTCTTACCTCGTCGAGCCATACTAGAAGCCCGAATAAAGAGTTCGGGCGACTTGCTGCTGTTAAGGCGGCTGAGACGGCCCGATCTCCCCTTCGAGTCTCGTTCTCTCGGACTTACCTCGTCGTGCCATACTAGACGCCCGAATAAGGTGTCCGGGCGACTTGCTGCTGTTAAGGCGGCTGAGACGGCCCGATCTCCCCTTCGAGTCTCGTTCTCTCGGACTTACCTCGTCGTGCCTAACTAGACGCCCGAATAAGGAGTCCGGGCGAATTGCTCTCAGCGGGGCAGCGGAGGCTCGATCGCCGGGCGAGTCCCGTTCCCTCGGTCTTACCTCGTCGTGCCATACTAGACGCCCGAATAAGGAGTCCGGGCGGCTTGCTGCTGTTAAGGCGGCCGCGACGGCCCGATCGCTCTTCGAGTCTCGTTCCCTCGGTCTTACCTCGTCGAGCCATACTAGAAGCCCGAATAAGGAGTTCGGGCGACTTGCTGCTGTTAAGGCGGCTGAGACGGCCCGATCTCCCCTTCGAGTCTCGTTCTCTCGGACTTACCTCGTCGTGCCATACTAGACGCCCGAATAAGGAGTCCGGGCGGCTTGCTGCTGTTAAGGAGGCCGCGACGGCCCGATCGCCCTTCGAGTCTCGTTCTCTCGGACTTACCTCGTCGTGCCATACTAGAAGCCCGAATAAGGAGTTCGGGCGACTTGCTGCTGTTAAGGCGGCTGAGACGGCCCGATCGCCCTTCGAGTCTCGTTCTCTCGGACTTACCTCGTCGTGCCATACTAGACGCCCGAATAAGGAGTTCGGGCGACTTGCTGCTGTTAAGGCGGCTGAGACGGCCCGATCGCCCTTCGAGCCTCGTTCTCTCGGACTTACCTCGTCGTGCCATACTAGACGCCCGAATAAGGAGTTCGGGCGACTTGCTGCTGTTAAGGCGGCTGAGACGGCCCGATCGCCCTTCGAGCCTCGTTCTCTCGGACTTACCTTGTCGTGCCATACTAGACGCCCGAATAAGGAGTTCGGGCGACTTGCTGCTGTTAAGGCGGCTGAGACGGCCCGATCGCCCTTCGAGCCTCGTTCTCTCGGACTTACCTCGTCGTGCCTAACTAGACGCCCGAATAAGGAGTCCGGGCGAATTGCTCTCAGCGGGGCAGCGGAGGCTCGATCGCCGGGCGAGTCCCGTTCCCTCGGTCTTACCTCGTCGTGCCATACTAGAAGCCCGAATAAGGAGTCCGGGCGGCTTGCTGCTGTTAAGGAGGCCGCGACGGCCCGATCGCCCTTCGAGTCTCGTTCTCTCGGTCTTGCCTCGCAGCACGAGCGGGCCCGGCGCACGGACTTTTCTCACCGTGCGTCCGCCGATCTCTCGGCGCTGCTTACCGTAGGCAGGCGACTGTTGGCGGGGCTGCGGAGGCTCGATCGCCCTTCGAGTCTCGTTCTCTCGGTCTTACCTCGTCGTGCCATACTAGACGCCCGAATAAGGAGTCCGGGCGACTTGCTGCTGTTAAGGCGGCTGAGACGGCCCGATCTCCCCTTCGAGTCTCGTTCTCTCGGACTTACCTCGTCGTGCCATACTAGACGCCCGAATAAGGAGTCCGGGCGGCTTGCTGCTGTTAAGGCGGCTGCGACGGCCCGATCTCCCCTTCGAGTCTCGTTCTCTCGGACTTACCTCGTCGTGCCTAACTAGACGCCCGAATAAGGAGTCCAGGCGGCTTGCTGCTGTTAAGGCGGCCGCGACGGCCCGATCGCCCTTCGAGTCTCGTTCTCTCGGTCTTACCTCGTCGTGCCTAACTAGACGCCCGAATAAGGAGTTCGGGCGACTTGCTGCTGTTAAGGCGGCTGAGACGGCCCGATCGCACTTCGAGCCTCGTTCTCTCGGACTTACCTCGTCGTGCCATACTAGACGCCCGAATAAGGTGTCCGGGCGACTTGCTGCAGTTAAGGCGGCTGAGACGGCCCGATCTCCCCTTCGAGTCTCGTTCTCTCGGACTTACCTCGTCGTGCCTAACTAGACGCCCGAATAAGGTGTCCGGGCGACTTGCTGCTGTTAAGGCGGCTGAGACGGCCCGATCGCCCTTCGAGCCTCGTTCTCTCGGACTTACCTCGTCGTGCCTAACTAGACGCCCGAATAAGGAGTCCGGGCGAATTGCTCTCAGCGGGGCAGCGGAGGCTCGATCGCCGGGCGAGTCCCGTTCCCTCGGTCTTACCTCGTCGTGCCATACTAGACGCCCGAATAAGGAGTCCGGGCGGCTTGCTGCTGTTAAGGCGGCCGCGACGGCCCGATCGCCCTTCGAGTCTCGTTCTCTCGGACTTACCTCGTCGTGCCATACTAGAAGCCCGAATAAAGAGTTCGGGCGACTTGCTGCTGTTAAGGCGGCTGAGACGGCCCGATCGCCCTTCGAGCCTCGTTCTCTCGGACTTACCTCGTCGTGCCATACTAGACGCCCGAATAAGGAGTTCGGGCGACTTGCTGCTGTTAAGGCGGCTGAGACGGCCCGATCGCCCTTCGAGCCTCGTTCTCTCGGACTTACCTCGTCGTGCCATACTAGACGCCCGAATAAGGAGTTCGGGCGACTTGCTGCTTTTAAGGCGGCTGAGACGGCCCGATCGCCCTTCGAGCCTCGTTCTCTCGGACTTACCTCGTCGTGCCTAACTAGACGCCCGAATAAGGAGTCCGGGCGAATTGCTCTCAGCGGGGCAGCGGAGGCTCGATCGCCGGGCGAGTCCCGTTCCCTCGGTCTTACCTCGTCGTGCCATACTAGAAGCCCGAATAAGGAGTTCGGGCGACTTGCTGCTGTTAAGGCGGCTGAGACGGCCCGATCGCCCTTCGAGTCTTGTTCTCTCGGTCTTACCTCGTCGTGCCATACTAGCAGCCCGAATAGGGAGGTCGGGCGATTCATCATGTCATACGAAATTATTTACCGCAGGCCGCAGACTGTTGGCGGGGCTGCGGAGGCTCGATCGCCGGGCGAGTCCCGTTCCCTCGGTCGACCCTCGTCGTGTCATACCACAAGCCCGACTAAGAAAAAATATTCCAAGTCCGACTGAAATGTCCAAAAAAAAGGGCATCTCTTCATTTTTCACCGTAGGTTGACAACCTCCGAATACAGGTCCGAAGGCTCAATCGCCGCCAAAATCACGTTTTCTCGGTATACCCCCGACATGCCATACTGGAACTTTTGTCGCTTCTATAGGGGACTAGGGTGCTCTGACCGCGTATGAAACGAAAGGTACGGTCGGACCGACTGCCTTCGCTCGCCGAGCCAAGGCGACCGTCTATCGCTGCGAGGCCCGGTCTTCGCTGCCAGGCAGCCCTGCTGCCACCGATCGTACCGAAGCGAGTCAATACGAGTCCCTACCCCGGCAAGCGAAGACCGGGGCCTCGCAGCACGAGCGGGCCCGGCGCACGGACTTTTCTCACCGTGCGTCCGCCGATCTCTCTCGGCGCTCCTTACCGTAGGCAGGCGACTGTTGACGGGGCTGCGGAGGCTCGATCGCCCTTCGAGTCTCGTTCTCTCGGACTTACCTCGTCGTGCCTAACTAGACGCCCGAATAAGGAGTCCGGGCGAATTGCTCTCAGCGGGGCAGCGGAGGCTCGATCGCCGGGCGAGTCCCGTTCCCTCGGTCTTACCTCGTCGTGCCATACTAGAAGCCCGAATAAGGAGTCCGGGCGACTTGCTGCTGTTAAGGCGGCCGCGACGGCCCGATCTCCCCTTCGAGTCTCGTTCTCTCGGTCTTACCTCGTCGTGCCTAACTAGACGCTCGAATAAGGAGTCCGGGCGGCTTGCTGCTGTTAAGGCGGCCGAGACGGCCCGATCGCCCTTCGAGTCTCGTTCTCTCGGACTTACCTCGTCGTGCCATACTAGCAGTCCGAATAGGGAGGTCGGGCGACTTGCTGCTGTTAAGGCGGCTGAGACGGCCCGATCGCCCTTCGAGCCTCGTTCTCTCGGTCTTACCTCGTCGTGCCTAACTAGACGCCCGAATAATGAGTCCGGGCGAATTGCTCTCAGCGGGGGCAGCGGAGGCTCGATCGCCGGGCGAGTCCCGTTCCCTCGGTCTTACCTCGTCGTGCCATACTAGAAGCCCGAATAAGGAGTCCGGGCGACTTGCTGCTGTTAAGGCGGCTGAGACGGCCCGATCGCCCTTCGAGTCTCGTTCTCTCGGACTTACCTCGTCGTGCCATACTAGACGCCCGAATAAGGAGTTCGGGCGACTTATCATGTCATACGAAAATATTCACCGCAGGCAGGCGACTGTTGGCGGGGCTGCGGAGGCTCGATCGCCGGGCGAGTCCCGTTCCCTCGGTCTTACCTCGTCGTGCCATACTAGAAGCCCGAATAAGGAGTTCGGGCGACTTGCTGCTGTTAAGGCGGCTGAGACGGCCCGATCGCCCTTCGAGCCTCGTTCTCTCGGACTTACCTCGTCGTGCTATACTAGACGCCCGAATAAGGAGTCCGGGCGGCTTGCTGCTGTTAAGGCGGCCGCGACGGCCCGATCGCCCTTCGAGTCTCGTTCTCTCGGTCTTACCTCGTCGTGCCTAACTAGACGCCCGAATAATGAGTCCGGGCGAATTGCTCTCAGCGGGGCAGCGGAGGCTCGATCGCCGGGCGAGTCCCGTTCCCTCGGTCTTACCTCGTCGTGCCATACTAGACGCCCGAATAAGGAGTCCGGGCGACTTGCTGCTGTTAAGGCGGCTGCGACGGCCCGATCTCCCCTTCGAATCTCGTTCTCTCGGTCTTACCTCGTCGTGCCTAACTAGACGCCCGAATAAGGAGTTCGGGCGACTTGCTGCTGTTAAGGCGGCTGAGACGGCCCGATCGCCCTTCGAGTCTCGTTCTCTCGGACTTACCTCGTCGTGCCATACTAGACGCCCGAATAAGGAGTCCGGGCGACTTGCTGCTGTTAAGGCGGCTGAGACGGCCCGATCTCCCCTTCGAGTCTCGTTCTCTCGGACTTACCTCGTCGTGCCTAACTAGACGCCCGAATAAGGAGTCCGGGCGAATTGCTCTCAGCGGGGCAGCGGAGGCTCGATCGCCGGGCGAGTCCCGTTCCCTCGGTCTTACCTCGTCGTGCCTAACTAGACGCCCGAATAAGGAGTCCGGGCGACTTGCTGCTGTTAAGGCGGCCGCGACGGCCCGATCGCCCTTCGAGTCTCGTTCTCTCGGACTTACCTCGTCGTGCCATACTAGACGCCCGAATAAGGAGTCCGGGCGACTTGCTGCTGTTAAGGCGGCTGAGACGGCCCGATCTCCCCTTCGAGTCTCGTTCTCTCGGACTTACCTCGTCGTGCCTAACTAGACGCCCGAATAAGGAGTCCGGGCGAATTGCTCTCAGCGGGGCAGCGGAGGCCCGATCTCCCCTTCGAGTCTCGTTCTCTCGGTCTTACCTCGTCGTGCCTAACTAGACGCCCGAATAAGGAGTCCGGGCGACTTGCTGCTGTTAAGGCGGCCGCGACGGCCCGATCGCCCTTCGAGTCTCGTTCTCTCGGACTTACCTCGTCGTGCCATACTAGACGCCCGAATAAGGAGTCCGGGCGACTTGCTGCTGTTAAGGCGGCTGAGACGGCCCGATCTCTACTTCGAGTCTCGTTCTCTCGGACTTACCTCGTCGTGCCTAACTAGACGCCCGAATAATGAGTCCGGGCGAATTGCTCTCAGCGGGGCAGCGGTGGCTCGATCGCCGGGCGAGTCCCGTTCCCTCGGTCTTACCTCGTCGTGCCATACTAGACGCCCGAATAAGGAGTCCGGGCGACTTGCTGCTGTTAAGGCGGCTGCGACGGCCCGATTTCCCCTTCGAATCTCGTTCTCTCGGTCTTACCTCGTCGTGCCTAACTAGACGCCCGAATAAGGAGTTCGGGCGACTTGCTGCTGTTAAGGCGGCTGAGACGGCCTGATCGCCCTTCGAGTCTCGTTCTCTCGGACTTACCTCGTCGTGCCATACTAGACGCCCGAATAAGGAGTCCGGGCGACTTGCTGCTGTTAAGGCGGCTGAGACGGCCCGATCTCCCCTTCGAGTCTCGTTCTCTCGGACTTACCTCGTCGTGCCTAACTAGACGCCCGAATAAGGAGTCCGGGCGAATTGCTCTCAGCGGGGCAGCGGAGGCTCGATCGCCGGGCGAGTCCCGTTCCCTCGGTCTTACCTCGTCGTGCCATACTAGAAGCCCGAATAAGGAGTCCGGGCGACTTGCTGCTGTTAAGGCGGCCGCGACGGCCCGATCTCCCCTTCGAGTCTCGGTCTTACCTCGTCGTGCCTAACTAGACGCCCGAATAAGGAGTCCGGGCGACTTGCTGCTGTTAAGGCGGCCGCGACGGCCCGATCCCCCTTCGAGTCTCGTTCTCTCGGTCTTACCTCGTCGTGCCTAACTAGACGCCCGAATAAGGAGTCCGGGCGACTTGCTGCTGTTAAGGCGGCTGCGACGGCCCGATCGCCGCCAAAGTCTCGTTCTCTCGGTCTTACCTCGTCGTGCCTAACTAGACGCCCGAATAAGGAGTCCGGGCGACTTGCTGCTGTTAAGGCGGCTGCGACGGCCCGATCGCCGCCAAAGTCTCGTTCTCTCGGTCTTACCTCGTCGTGCCATACTAGAAGCATCAAAAATTAGTTAGAGTCGAGCGATGTTGTCCAAAAAATAGAGCATCTCTTCATTTTTGAAGGGAGGTTGACAACCTCTGTATCTATGTCCGTCAGGTGAAACGCCGCCAAAATCACGTTTTCTCGGGACCCCCCCCGACATGCCAAACTGGAACTTTTGTCGCTTCTATAAGGGAGTGTGGGTTGATGGTGGTAGTATCTCCCCCGGGTGTCTGTCGAAGGTAAGAGTACGCATGGTGCTGTGACCCAGTATTACGCATATTCTTCGTCCCAAGACGTTCAAGGCATCCCCACTTTTGGTCAGGCCGACTGGATCTTCTTTCGTTCTGTGTATTCAAGCGTCTGTTGATCTCACTCGTGCCTGGCTTTTTGAGCATTTCAGCTTCCACCGGCGGCATTTCATACCCTAAAAAGTTGGTGTCGACGGTGGGCCTAAAGCGTTTTCGCTCCGATTACCCACTATTAGGGACGGCATTGGTATGAGCTTATCGCGCTGATTCGGAACCGACTCTATAGCTGCTACGTACGAGGTAAAACTGTACTCGTCTAGAATGTGCTTGGCCTCGGATCCGGGTCGCGATGCTATTCTCACCAAAATGGCATTCGGGTAGCGCTTTGTGTTGACTTGCCTTTGCTATGTAACCGAGGTCGGAGTGCAGCTGGTGGTTACGCCGATTCGTCTGTCTGTTCCATATGTTGGCGTGGTCTGGGGTCTGGGGTTCACTCTATGATATTCATACGCATAGATCCGTTCCCCGATATAGGTCCCCCTATGTTATTTTTCGCTTAGTCGGACAGGCATAGGTGCATGTTGGCTAATGGAACAGGCTTTCGGGTGACGTTTCCTTGGTGCGCCGATTATGTTCTCAGCTATGTCACCGCTCGAACAAGCCGCCGCTGAATCGCTGTTCTCGAAAGCTGTGTCATCGATGTTCAGTGCAGATTCGTGCGGCCTCGAGACTGACGATGTGTGGCAATCATTGATTTGATTTCTTGGCGCCCCGGTCACAGTCGCTGTAGTTCCGTACCTATGGTGCGGCGACACACTTACAGCGGCGACTTGCTGGCCGGGCGTTCTTATGGTTATTGCGATTACTCTCTTGCTCCGTGGCGATAGCGTCATATACCATCGCTTGGGCGGTCTGCGTTCCTTGGGACTAGCATCTCTCTGAATTG
>JAQMRL010000121.1:0-32235 GCA_035578175.1 Catonia carolina
TACGGAAAAAAAAAACGGTTTTTTGGCTTGTTAGCGGCTGAACCTTTAGTCCGATCGCGCCGGGGACCGCGCCAGTTAGATGCGCCGTTGTAAAATCTTTCAAATGAGACCTAGCCAGGGCTTCTAGCTCCTTCCGTTCGGCCGCTACAAGCACAAAAAAACCGTTTTTTTTTTCCGTATGAGATGATTGCTCCCGTATGAAATGTTAGGTATCGGGCGGCCCTAGCCTAGTACGCCCGAGCGCTCGGGCCCGGCACTGATCATGCCATACGAGAAATTTTTCGTATGAGGATGATCGCTCCCGTATGGAATGTTCGGTAGCAGGCGGACTCGCCTAGTAGGGCCCGACCGCTCGGGCCCTGCACTCATCATGCCATACGGAAAAAAAAAAACGGTTTTTTGGCTTGTAGCGGCTGAACCTTTAGTCCGATCGCGCCGGGACCGCGCCAGTTAGATGCGCCGTTGTAAAATCTTTCAAATGAGACCTAGCCAGGGCTTTCTAGCTCCTTCCGTTCGGCCGCTACAAGCCAAAAAACCGTTTTTTTTTCCGTATGAGATGATTGCTCCCGTATGATAATGTTAGGTATCGGGCGGCCTCGCCTAGTAGCCGAGCGCTCGGGCCCGGCACTGATCATGCCATACGAGAAATTTTTCGTATGAGATGATCGCTCCCCGTATGGAATGTTCGGTAGCAGGCGGACTCGCCTAGTAGGGCCGACCCGCTCGGGCCCTGCACTCATCATGCCATACGGAAAAAAAAAAAAACGGTTTTTTGGCTTGTAGCGGCTGAACCTTTAGGTCCGATCGCGCCGGGACCGCGCCCAGTTTAGATGCGCCGTTGTAAAAATCTTTCAAATGAGGACCTAGCCAGGGCTTCTATATCAGAGTGCGTATGAGACCTAGCCAGGGCTTCTAGCTCCTTCCGTTCGGCCGCTACAAGCCAAAAACCGTTTTTTTTTTCCGTATGAGATGATTTGCTCCCGTATGAAATGTTAGGTATCGGGCGGCCTCGCCTAGTAGCCGAGCGCTCGGGCCCGGCACTGATCATGCCATACGAGAAATTTTTCGTATGAGATGATCGCTCCCGTATGGAATGTTCGGTAGCAGGCGGACTCGCCTAGTAGGGCCGACCGCTCGGGCCCTGCACTCATCATGCCATACGGAAAAAAAAAAACGGTTTTTTGGCTTGTAGCGGCTGAACCTTTAGTCCGATCGCGCTGGGACCGCGCCAGTTAGATGCGCCGTTGATAAAATCTTTCAAATGAGACCTAGCCAGGGCTTCTAGCTCCTTCCGTTCGGCCGCTACAAGCCAAAAACCGTTTTTTTTTTCCGTATGAGATGATTGCTCCCGTATGAAATGTTAGGTATCGGGCGGCCTCGCCTAGTAGCCGAGCGCTCGGGCCCGGCACTGATCATGCCATACGAGAAATTTTTCGTATGAGATGATCGCTCCCGTATGGAATGTTCGGTAGCAGGCGGACTCGCCTAGTAGGGCCGACCGCTCGGGCCCTGCACTCATCATGCCATACGGAAAAAAAAAACGGTTTTTTGGCTTGTAGCGGCTGAACCTTTAGTCCGATCGCGCCGGGACCGCGCCAGTTAGATGCGCCGTTGTAAAATCTTTCAAATGAGACCTAGCCAGGGCTTCTAGCTCCTTCCGTTCGGCCGCTACAAGCCAAAAACCGTTTTTTTTTTCCGTATGAGATGATTGCTCCCGTATGAAATGTTAGGTATCGGGCGGCCTCGCCTAGTAGCCGAGCGCTCGGGCCCGGCACTGATCATGCCATACGAGAAATTTTTCGTATGAGATGATCGCTCCCGTATGGAATGTTCGGTAGCAGGCGGACTCGCCTAGTAGGGCCGACCGCTCGGGCCCTGCACTCATCATGCCATACGGAAAAAAAAAACGGTTTTTGGCTTGTAGCGGCTGAACCTTTAGTCCGATCGCGCCGGGACCGCGCCAGTTAGATGCGCCGTTGTAAAATCTTTCAAATGAGACCTAGCCAGGGCTTCTAGCTCCTTCCGTTCGGCCGCTACAAGCCAAAAACCGTTTTTTTTTCCGTATGAGATGATTGCTCCCGTATGAAATGTTAGGTATCGGGCGGCCTCGCCTAGTAGCCGAGCGCTCGGGCCCGGCACTGATCATGCCATACGAGAAATTTTTCGTATGAGATGATCGCTCCCGTATGGAATGTTCGGTAGCAGGCGGACTCGCCTAGTAGGGCCGACCGCTCGGGCCCTGCACTCATCATGCCATACGGAAAAAAAAAACGGTTTTTGGCTTGTAGCGGCTGAACCTTTAGTCCGATCGCGCCGGGACCGCGCCAGTTAGATGCGCCGTTGTAAAATCTTTCAAATGAGACCTAGCCAGGGCTTCTAGCTCCTTCCGTTCGGCCGCTACAAGCCAAAAACCGTTTTTTTTTTCCGTATGAGATGATTGCTCCCGTATGAAATGTTAGGTATCGGGCGGCCTCGCCTAGTAGCCGAGCGCTCGGGCCCGGCACTGATCATGCCATACGAGAAATTTTTCGTATGAGATGATCGCTCCCGTATGGAATGTTCGGTAGCAGGCGGACTCGCCTAGTAGGGCCGACCGCTCGGGCCCTGCACTCATCATGCCATACGGAAAAAAAAAACGGTTTTTGGCTTGTAGCGGCTGAACCTTTAGTCCGATCGCGCCGGGACCGCGCCAGTTAGATGCGCCGTTGTAAAATCTTTCAAATGAGACCTAGCCAGGGCTTCTAGCTCCTTCCGTTCGGCCGCTACAAGCCAAAAACCGTTTTTTTTTCCGTATGAGATGATTGCTCCCGTATGAAATGTTAGGTATCGGGCGGCCTCGCCTAGTAGCCGAGCGCTCGGGCCCGGCACTGATCATGCCATACGAGAAATTTTTCGTATGAGATGATCGCTCCCGTATGGAATGTTCGGTAGCAGGCGGACTCGCCTAGTAGGGCCGACCGCTCGGGCCCTGCACTCATCATGCCATACGGAAAAAAAAAACGGTTTTTGGCTTGTAGCGGCTGAACCTTTAGTCCGATCGCGCCGGGACCGCGCCAGTTAGATGCGCCGTTGTAAAATCTTTCAAATGAGACCTAGCCAGGGCTTCTAGCTCCTTCCGTTCGGCCGCTACAAGCCAAAAACCGTTTTTTTTTTCCGTATGAGATGATTGCTCCCGTATGAAATGTTAGGTATCGGGCGGCCTCGCCTAGTAGCCGAGCGCTCGGGCCCGGCACTGATCATGCCATACGAGAAATTTTTCGTATGAGATGATCGCTCCCGTATGGAATGTTCGGTAGCAGGCGGACTCGCCTAGTAGGGCCGACCGCTCGGGCCCTGCACTCATCATGCCATACGGAAAAAAAAAACGGTTTTTGGCTTGTAGCGGCTGAACCTTTAGTCCGATCGCGCCAAGACCGCGCCAGTTAGATGCGCCGTTGTAAAATCTTTCAAATGAGACCTAGCCAGGGCTTCTAGCTCCTTCCGTTCGGCCGCTACAAGCCAAAAACCGTTTTTTTTTCCGTATGAGATGATTGCTCCCGTATGAAATGTTAGGTATCGGGCGGCCTCGCCTAGTAGCCGAGCGCTCGGGCCCGGCACTGATCATGCCATACGAGAAATTTTTCGTATGAGATGATCGCTCCCGTATGGAATGTTCGGTAGCAGGCGGACTCGCCTAGTAGGGCCGACCGCTCGGGCCCTGCACTCATCATGCCATACGGAAAAAAAAAAACGGTTTTTGGCTTGTAGCGGCTGAACCTTTAGTCCGATCGCGCCGGGACCGCGCCAGTTAGATGCGCCGTTGTAAAATCTTTCAAATGAGACCTAGCCAGGGCTTCTAGCTCCTTCCGTTCGGCCGCTACAAGCCAAAAACCGTTTTTTTTTCCGTATGAGATGATTGCTCCCGTATGAAATGTTAGGTATCGGGCGGCCTCGCCTAGTAGCCGAGCGCTCGGGCCCGGCACTGATCATGCCATACGAGAAATTTTTCGTATGAGATGATCGCTCCCGTATGGAATGTTCGGTAGCAGGCGGACTCGCCTAGTAGGGCCGACCGCTCGGGCCCTGCACTCATCATGCCATACGGAAAAAAAAAACGGTTTTTGGCTTGTAGCGGCTGAACCTTTAGTCCGATCGCGCCGGGACCGCGCCAGTTAGATGCGCCGTTGTAAAATCTTTCAAATGAGACCTAGCCAGGGCTCCTAGCTCCTTCCGTTCGGCCGCTACAAGCCAAAAACCGTTTTTTTTTCCGTATGAGATGATTGCTCCCGTATGAAATGTTAGGTATCGGGCGGCCTCGCCTAGTAGCCGAGCGCTCGGGCCCGGCACTGATCATGCCATACGAGAAATTTTTCGTATGAGATGATCGCTCCCGTATGGAATGTTCGGTAGCAGGCGGACTCGCCTAGTAGGGCCGACCGCTCGGGCCCTGCACTCATCATGCCATACGGAAAAAAAAAACGGTTTTTGGCTTGTAGCGGCTGAACCTTTAGTCCGATCGCGCCGGGACCGCGCCAGTTAGATGCGCCGTTGTAAAATCTTTCAAATGAGACCTAGCCAGGGCTTCTAGCTCCTTCCGTTCGGCCGCTACAAGCCAAAAACCGTTTTTTTTTTCCGTATGAGATGATTGCTCCCGTATGAAATGTTAGGTATCGGGCGGCCTCGCCTAGTAGCCGAGCGCTCGGGCCCGGCACTGATCATGCCATACGAGAAATTTTTCGTATGAGATGATCGCTCCCGTATGGAATGTTCGGTAGCAGGCGGACTCGCCTAGTAGGGCCGACCGCTCGGGCCCTGCACTCATCATGCCATACGGAAAAAAAAAACGGTTTTTGGCTTGTAGCGGCTGAACCTTTAGTCCGATCGCGCCGGGACCGCGCCAGTTAGATGCGCCGTTGTAAAATCTTTCAAATGAGACCTAGCCAGGGCTTCTAGCTCCTTCCGTTCGGCCGCTACAAGCCAAAAACCGTTTTTTTTTCCGTATGAGATGATTGCTCCCGTATGAAATGTTAGGTATCGGGCGGCCTCGCCTAGTAGCCGAGCGCTCGGGCCCGGCACTGATCATGCCATACGAGAAATTTTTCGTATGAGATGATCGCTCCCGTATGGAATGTTCGGTAGCAGGCGGACTCGCCTAGTAGGGCCGACCGCTCGGGCCCTGCACTCATCATGCCATACGGAAAAAAAAAACGGTTTTTGGCTTGTAGCGGCTGAACCTTTAGTCCGATCGCGCCGGGACCGCGCCAGTTAGATGCGCCGTTGTAAAATCTTTCAAATGAGACCTAGCCAGGGCTTCTAGCTCCTTCCGTTCGGCCGCTACAAGCCAAAAACCGTTTTTTTTTCCGTATGAGATGATTGCTCCCGTATGAAATGTTAGGTATCGGGCGGCCTCGCCTAGTAGCCGAGCGCTCGGGCCCGGCACTGATCATGCCATACGAGAAATTTTTCGTATGAGATGATCGCTCCCGTATGGAATGTTCGGTAGCAGGCGGACTCGCCTAGTAGGGCCGACCGCTCGGGCCCTGCACTCATCATGCCATACGGAAAAAAAAAACGGTTTTTGGCTTGTAGCGGCTGAACCTTTAGTCCGATCGCGCCGGGACCGCGCCAGTTAGATGCGCCGTTGTAAAATCTTTCAAATGAGACCTAGCCAGGGCTTCTAGCTCCTTCCGTTCGGCCGCTACAAGCCAAAAACCGTTTTTTTTTCCGTATGAGATGATTGCTCCCGTATGAAATGTTAGGTATCGGGCGGCCTCGCCTAGTAGCCGAGCGCTCGGGCCCGGCACTGATCATGCCATACGAGAAATTTTTCGTATGAGATGATCGCTCCCGTATGGAATGTTCGGTAGCAGGCGGACTCGCCTAGTAGGGCCGACCGCTCGGGCCCTGCACTCATCATGCCATACGGAAAAAAAAAACGGTTTTTGGCTTGTAGCGGCTGAACCTTTAGTCCGATCGCGCCGGGACCGCGCCAGTTAGATGCGCCGTTGTAAAATCTTTCAAATGAGACCTAGCCAGGGCTTCTAGCTCCTTCCGTTCGGCCGCTACAAGCCAAAAACCGTTTTTTTTTTCCGTATGAGATGATTGCTCCCGTATGAAATGTTAGGTATCGGGCGGCCTCGCCTAGTAGCCGAGCGCTCGGGCCCGGCACTGATCATGCCATACGAGAAATTTTTCGTATGAGATGATCGCTCCCGTATGGAATGTTCGGTAGCAGGCGGACTCGCCTAGTAGGGCCGACCGCTCGGGCCCTGCACTCATCATGCCATACGGAAAAAAAAAACGGTTTTTGGCTTGTAGCGGCTGAACCTTTAGTCCGATCGCGCCGGGACCGCGCCAGTTAGATGCGCCGTTGTAAAATCTTTCAAATGAGACCTAGCCAGGGCTTCTAGCTCCTTCCGTTCGGCCGCTACAAGCCAAAAACCGTTTTTTTTTCCGTATGAGATGATTGCTCCCGTATGAAATGTTAGGTATCGGGCGGCCTCGCCTAGTAGCCGAGCGCTCGGGCCCGGCACTGATCATGCCATACGAGAAATTTTTCGTATGAGATGATCGCTCCCGTATGGAATGTTCGGTAGCAGGCGGACTCGCCTAGTAGGGCCGACCGCTCGGGCCCTGCACTCATCATGCCATACGGAAAAAAAAAACGGTTTTTGGCTTGTAGCGGCTGAACCTTTAGTCCGATCGCGCCGGGACCGCGCCAGTTAGATGCGCCGTTGTAAAATCTTTCAAATGAGACCTAGCCAGGGCTTCTAGCTCCTTCCGTTCGGCCGCTACAAGCCAAAAACCGTTTTTTTTTTCCGTATGAGATGATTGCTCCCGTATGAAATGTTAGGTATCGGGCGGCCTCGCCTAGTAGCCGAGCGCTCGGGCCCGGCACTGATCATGCCATACGAGAAATTTTTCGTATGAGATGATCGCTCCCGTATGGAATGTTCGGTAGCAGGCGGACTCGCCTAGTAGGGCCGACCGCTCGGGCCCTGCACTCATCATGCCATACGGAAAAAAAAAACGGTTTTTGGCTTGTAGCGGCTGAACCTTTAGTCCGATCGCGCCGGGACCGCGCCAGTTAGATGCGCCGTTGTAAAATCTTTCAAATGAGACCTAGCCAGGGCTTCTAGCTCCTTCCGTTCGGCCGCTACAAGCCAAAAACCGTTTTTTTTTCCATATGAGATGATTGCTCCCGTATGAAATGTTAGGTATCGGGCGGCCTCGCCTAGTAGCCGAGCGCTCGGGCCCGGCACTGATCATGCCATACGAGAAATTTTTCGTATGAGATGATCGCTCCCGTATGGAATGTTCGGTAGCAGGCGGACTCGCCTAGTAGGGCCGACCGCTCGGGCCCTGCACTCATCATGCCATACGGAAAAAAAAAAACGGTTTTTGGCTTGTAGCGGCTGAACCTTTAGTCCGATCGCGCCGGGACCGCGCCAGTTAGATGCGCCGTTGTAAAATCTTTCAAATGAGACCTAGCCAGGGCTTCTAGCTCCTTCCGTTCGGCCGCTACAAGCCAAAAACCGTTTTTTTTTCCGTATGAGATGATTGCTCCCGTATGAAATGTTAGGTATCGGGCGGCCTCGCCTAGTAGCCGAGCGCTCGGGCCCGGCACTGATCATGCCATACGAGAAATTTTTCGTATGAGATGATCGCTCCCGTATGGAATGTTCGGTAGCAGGCGGACTCGCCTAGTAGGGCCGACCGCTCGGGCCCTGCACTCATCATGCCATACGGAAAAAAAAAACGGTTTTTGGCTTGTAGCGGCTGAACCTTTAGTCCGATCGCGCCGGGACCGCGCCAGTTAGATGCGCCGTTGTAAAATCTTTCAAATGAGACCTAGCCAGGGCTTCTAGCTCCTTCCGTTCGGCCGCTACAAGCCAAAAACCGTTTTTTTTTCCGTATGAGATGATTGCTCCCGTATGAAATGTTAGGTATCGGGCGGCCTCGCCTAGTAGCCGAGCGCTCGGGCCCGGCACTGATCATGCCATACGAGAAATTTTTCGTATGAGATGATCGCTCCCGTATGGAATGTTCGGTAGCAGGCGGACTCGCCTAGTAGGGCCGACCGCTCGGGCCCTGCACTCATCATGCCATACGGAAAAAAAAAACGGTTTTTGGCTTGTAGCGGCTGAACCTTTAGTCCGATCGCGCCGGGACCGCGCCAGTTAGATGCGCCGTTGTAAAATCTTTCAAATGAGACCTAGCCAGGGCTTCTAGCTCCTTCCGTTCGGCCGCTACAAGCCAAAAACCGTTTTTTTTTCCGTATGAGATGATTGCTCCCGTATGAAATGTTAGGTATCGGGCGGCCTCGCCTAGTAGCCGAGCGCTCGGGCCCGGCACTGATCATGCCATACGAGAAATTTTTCGTATGAGATGATCGCTCCCGTATGGAATGTTCGGTAGCAGGCGGACTCGCCTAGTAGGGCCGACCGCTCGGGCCCTGCACTCATCATGCCATACGGAAAAAAAAAACGGTTTTTGGCTTGTAGCGGCTGAACCTTTAGTCCGATCGCGCCGGGACCGCGCCAGTTAGATGCGCCGTTGTAAAATCTTTCAAATGAGACCTAGCCAGGGCTTCTAGCTCCTTCCGTTCGGCCGCTACAAGCCAAAAACCGTTTTTTTTTCCGTATGAGATGATTGCTCCCGTATGAAATGTTAGGTATCGGGCGGCCTCGCCTAGTAGCCGAGCGCTCGGGCCCGGCACTGATCATGCCATACGAGAAATTTTTCGTATGAGATGATCGCTCCCGTATGGAATGTTCGGTAGCAGGCGGACTCGCCTAGTAGGGCCGACCGCTCGGGCCCTGCACTCATCATGCCATACGGAAAAAAAAAACGGTTTTTGGCTTGTAGCGGCTGAACCTTTAGTCCGATCGCGCCGGGACCGCGCCAGTTAGATGCGCCGTTGTAAAATCTTTCAAATGAGACCTAGCCAGGGCTTCTAGCTCCTTCCGTTCGGCCGCTACAAGCCAAAAACCGTTTTTTTTTCCGTATGAGATGATTGCTCCCGTATGAAATGTTAGGTATCGGGCGGCCTCGCCTAGTAGCCGAGCGCTCGGGCCCGGCACTGATCATGCCATACGAGAAATTTTTCGTATGAGATGATCGCTCCCGTATGGAATGTTCGGTAGCAGGCGGACTCGCCTAGTAGGGCCGACCGCTCGGGCCCTGCACTCATCATGCCATACGGAAAAAAAAAAACGGTTTTTGGCTTGTAGCGGCTGAACCTTTAGTCCGATCGCGCCGGGACCGCGCCAGTTAGATGCGCCGTTGTAAAATCTTTCAAATGAGACCTAGCCAGGGCTTCTAGCTCCTTCCGTTCGGCCGCTACAAGCCAAAAACCGTTTTTTTTTCCGTATGAGATGATTGCTCCCGTATGAAATGTTAGGTATCGGGCGGCCTCGCCTAGTAGCCGAGCGCTCGGGCCCGGCACTGATCATGCCATACGAGAAATTTTTCGTATGAGATGATCGCTCCCGTATGGAATGTTCGGTAGCAGGCGGACTCGCCTAGTAGGGCCGACCGCTCGGGCCCTGCACTCATCATGCCATACGGAAAAAAAAAACGGTTTTTGGCTTGTAGCGGCTGAACCTTTAGTCCGATCGCGCCGGGACCGCGCCAGTTAGATGCACCGTTGTAAAATCTTTCAAATGAGACCTAGCCAGGGCTTCTAGCTCCTTCCGTTCGGCCGCTACAAGCCAAAAACCGTTTTTTTTTTCCGTATGAGATGATTGCTCCCGTATGAAATGTTAGGTATCGGGCGGCCTCGCCTAGTAGCCGAGCGCTCGGGCCCGGCACTGATCATGCCATACGAGAAATTTTTCGTATGAGATGATCGCTCCCGTATGGAATGTTCGGTAGCAGGCGGACTCGCCTAGTAGGGCCGACCGCTCGGGCCCTGCACTCATCATGCCATACGGAAAAAAAAAACGTTTTTTGGCTTGTAGCGGCTGAACCTTTAGTCCGATCGCGCCGGGACCGCGCCAGTTAGATGCGCCGTTGTAAAATCTTTCAAATGAGACCTAGCCAGGGCTTCTAGCTCCTTCCGTTCGGCCGCTACAAGCCAAAAACCGTTTTTTTTTCCGTATGAGATGATTGCTCCCGTATGAAATGTTAGGTATCGGGCGGCCTCGCCTAGTAGCCGAGCGCTCGGGCCCGGCACTGATCATGCCATACGAGAAATTTTTCGTATGAGATGATCGCTCCCGTATGGAATGTTCGGTAGCAGGCGGACTCGCCTAGTAGGGCCGACCGCTCGGGCCCTGCACTCATCATGCCATACGGAAAAAAAAAACGGTTTTTGGCTTGTAGCGGCTGAACCTTTAGTCCGATCGCGCCGGGACCGCGCCAGTTAGATGCGCCGTTGTAAAATCTTTCAAATGAGACCTAGCCAGGGCTTCTAGCTCCTTCCGTTCGGCCGCTACAAGCCAAAAACCGTTTTTTTTTTCCGTATGAGATGATTGCTCCCGTATGAAATGTTAGGTATCGGGCGGCCTCGCCTAGTAGCCGAGCGCTCGGGCCCGGCACTGATCATGCCATACGAGAAATTTTTCGTATGAGATGATCGCTCCCGTATGGAATGTTCGGTAGCAGGCGGACTCGCCTAGTAGGGCCGACCGCTCGGGCCCTGCACTCATCATGCCATACGGAAAAAAAAAACGGTTTTTGGCTTGTAGCGGCTGAACCTTTAGTCCGATCGCGCCGGGACCGCGCCAGTTAGATGCGCCGTTGTAAAATCTTTCAAATGAGACCTAGCCAGGGCTTCTAGCTCCTTCCGTTCGGCCGCTACAAGCCAAAAACCGTTTTTTTTTTCCGTATGAGATGATTGCTCCCGTATGAAATGTTAGGTATCGGGCGGCCTCGCCTAGTAGCCGAGCGCTCGGGCCCGGCACTGATCATGCCATACGAGAAATTTTTCGTATGAGATGATCGCTCCCGTATGGAATGTTCGGTAGCAGGCGGACTCGCCTAGTAGGGCCGACCGCTCGGGCCCTGCACTCATCATGCCATACGGAAAAAAAAAACGGTTTTTGGCTTGTAGCGGCTGAACCTTTAGTCCGATCGCGCCGGGACCGCGCCAGTTAGATGCGCCGTTGTAAAATCTTTCAAATGAGACCTAGCCAGGGCTTCTAGCTCCTTCCGTTCGGCCGCTACAAGCCAAAAACCGTTTTTTTTTCCGTATGAGATGATTGCTCCCGTATGAAATGTTAGGTATCGGGCGGCCTCGCCTAGTAGCCGAGCGCTCGGGCCCGGCACTGATCATGCCATACGAGAAATTTTTCGTATGAGATGATCGCTCCCGTATGGAATGTTCGGTAGCAGGCGGACTCGCCTAGTAGGGCCGACCGCTCGGGCCCTGCACTCATCATGCCATACGGAAAAAAAAAACGGTTTTTGGCTTGTAGCGGCTGAACCTTTAGTCCGATCGCGCCGGGACCGCGCCAGTTAGATGCGCCGTTGTAAAATCTTTCAAATGAGACCTAGCCAGGGCTTCTAGCTCCTTCCGTTCGGCCGCTACAAGCCAAAAACCGTTTTTTTTTCCGTATGAGATGATTGCTCCCGTATGAAATGTTAGGTATCGGGCGGCCTCGCCTAGTAGCCGAGCGCTCGGGCCCGGCACTGATCATGCCATACGAGAAATTTTTCGTATGAGATGATCGCTCCCGTATGGAATGTTCGGTAGCAGGCGGACTCGCCTAGTAGGGCCGACCGCTCGGGCCCTGCACTCATCATGCCATACGGAAAAAAAAAACGGTTTTTGGCTTGTAGCGGCTGAACCTTTAGTCCGATCGCGCCGGGACCGCGCCAGTTAGATGCGCCGTTGTAAAATCTTTCAAATGAGACCTAGCCAGGGCTTCTAGCTCCTTCCGTTCGGCCGCTACAAGCCAAAAACCGTTTTTTTTTCCGTATGAGATGATTGCTCCCGTATGAAATGTTAGGTATCGGGCGGCCTCGCCTAGTAGCCGAGCGCTCGGGCCCGGCACTGATCATGCCATACGAGAAATTTTTCGTATGAGATGATCGCTCCCGTATGGAATGTTCGGTAGCAGGCGGACTCGCCTAGTAGGGCCGACCGCTCGGGCCCTGCACTCATCATGCCATACGGAAAAAAAAAAACGGTTTTTGGCTTGTAGCGGCTGAACCTTTAGTCCGATCGCGCCGGGACCGCGCCAGTTAGATGCGCCGTTGTAAAATCTTTCAAATGAGACCTAGCCAGGGCTTCTAGCTCCTTCCGTTCGGCCGCTACAAGCCAAAAACCGTTTTTTTTTCCGTATGAGATGATTGCTCCCGTATGAAATGTTAGGTATCGGGCGGCCTCGCCTAGTAGCCGAGCGCTCGGGCCCGGCACTGATCATGCCATACGAGAAATTTTTCGTATGAGATGATCGCTCCCGTATGGAATGTTCGGTAGCAGGCGGACTCGCCTAGTAGGGCCGACCGCTCGGGCCCTGCACTCATCATGCCATACGGAAAAAAAAAACGGTTTTTGGCTTGTAGCGGCTGAACCTTTAGTCCGATCGCGCCGGGACCGCGCCAGTTAGATGCACCGTTGTAAAATCTTTCAAATGAGACCTAGCCAGGGCTTCTAGCTCCTTCCGTTCGGCCGCTACAAGCCAAAAACCGTTTTTTTTTCCGTATGAGATGATTGCTCCCGTATGAAATGTTAGGTATCGGGCGGCCTCGCCTAGTAGCCGAGCGCTCGGGCCCGGCACTGATCATGCCATACGAGAAATTTTTCGTATGAGATGATCGCTCCCGTATGGAATGTTCGGTAGCAGGCGGACTCGCCTAGTAGGGCCGACCGCTCGGGCCCTGCACTCATCATGCCATACGGAAAAAAAAAACGTTTTTTGGCTTGTAGCGGCTGAACCTTTAGTCCGATCGCGCCGGGACCGCGCCAGTTAGATGCGCCGTTGTAAAATCTTTCAAATGAGACCTAGCCAGGGCTTCTAGCTCCTTCCGTTCGGCCGCTACAAGCCAAAAACCGTTTTTTTTTCCGTATGAGATGATTGCTCCCGTATGAAATGTTAGGTATCGGGCGGCCTCGCCTAGTAGCCGAGCGCTCGGGCCCGGCACTGATCATGCCATACGAGAAATTTTTCGTATGGCATGATCATCTCACACGGAAAAAAAAAACGGTTTTTGGCTTGTAGCGGCCGAACGGAAGGAGCTAGAAGCCCTGGCTAGGTCTCATTTGAAAGATTTTACAACGGCGCATCTAACTGGCGCGGTCCCGGCGCGATCGGACTAAAGGTTTAGCCGCTACAAGCCAAAAACCGTTTTTTTTTTTCCGTATGGCATGATAAGTGCAGGGCCCGAGCGGTCGGCCCTACTAGGCGAGTCCGCCTGCTACCGAACATTCCATACGGGAGCGATCATCTCATACGAAAAATTTCTCGTATGGCATGATCAGTGCCGGGCCCGAGCGCTCGGCTACTAGGCGAGGCCGCCCGATACCTAACATTTCATACGGGAGCAATCATCTCATACGGAAAAAAAAACGGTTTTTGGCTTGTAGCGGCCGAACCTTTAGTCCGATCGCGCCGGGACCGCGCCAGTTAGATGCGCCGTTGTAAAATCTTTCAAATGAGACCTAGCCAGGGCTTCTAGCTCCTTCCGTTCGGCCGCTACAAGCCAAAAACCGTTTTTTTTTCCGTATGAGATGATTGCTCCCGTATGAAATGTTAGGTATCGGGCGGCCTCGCCTAGTAGCCGAGCGCTCGGGCCCGGCACTGATCATGCCATGCGAGAAATTTTTCGTATGAGATGATCGCTCCCGTATGGAATGTTCGGTAGCAGGCGGACTCGCCTAGTAGGGCCGACCGCTCGGGCCCTGCACTCATCATGCCATACGGAAAAAAAAAACGGTTTTTGGCTTGTAGCGGCTGAACCTTTAGTCCGATCGCGCCGGGACCGCGCCAGTTAGATGCGCCGTTGTAAAATCTTTCAAATGAGACCTAGCCAGGGCTTCTAGCTCCTTCCGTTCGGCCGCTACAAGCCAAAAACCGTTTTTTTTTCCGTATGAGATGATTGCTCCCGTATGAAATGTTAGGTATCGGGCGGCCTCGCCTAGTAGCCGAGCGCTCGGGCCCGGCACTGATCATGCCATACGAGAAATTTTTCGTATGAGATGATCGCTCCCGTATGGAATGTTCGGTAGCAGGCGGACTCGCCTAGTAGGGCCGACCGCTCGGGCCCTGCACTCATCATGCCATACGGAAAAAAAAAACGGTTTTTGGCTTGTAGCGGCTGAACCTTTAGTCCGATCGCGCCGGGACCGCGCCAGTTAGATGCGCCGTTGTAAAATCTTTCAAATGAGACCTAGCCAGGGCTTCTAGCTCCTTCCGTTCGGCCGCTACAAGCCAAAAACCGTTTTTTTTCCGTATGAGATGATTGCTCCCGTATGAAATGTTAGGTATCGGGCGGCCTCGCCTAGTAGCCGAGCGCTCGGGCCCGGCACTGATCATGCCATACGAGAAATTTTTCGTATGAGATGATCGCTCCCGTATGGAATGTTCGGTAGCAGGCGGACTCGCCTAGTAGGGCCGACCGCTCGGGCCCTGCACTCATCATGCCATACGGAAAAAAAAAAACGGTTTTTGGCTTGTAGCGGCTGAACCTTTAGTCCGATCGCGCCGGGACCGCGCCAGTTAGATGCGCCGTTGTAAAATCTTTCAAATGAGACCTAGCCAGGGCTTCTAGCTCCTTCCGTTCGGCCGCTACAAGCCAAAAACCATTTTTTTTTCCGTATGAGATGATTGCTCCCGTATGAAATGTTAGGTATCGGGCGGCCTCGCCTAGTAGCCGAGCGCTCGGGCCCGGCACTGATCAAGCCATGCGAGAAATTTTTCGTATGAGATGATCGCTCCCGTATGGAATGTTCGGTAGCAGGCGGACTCGCCTAGTAGGGCCGACCGCTCGGGCCCTGCACTCATCATGCCATACGGAAAAAAAAAACGGTTTTTGGCTTGTAGCGGCTGAACCTTTAGTCCGATCGCGCCGGGACCGCGCCAGTTAGATGCGCCGTTGTAAAATCTTTCAAATGAGACCTAGCCAGGGCTTCTAGCTCCTTCCGTTCGGCCGCTACAAGCCAAAAACCGTTTTTTTTTCCGTATGAGATGATTGCTCCCGTATGAAATGTTAGGTATCGGGCGGCCTCGCCTAGTAGCCGAGCGCTCGGGCCCGGCACTGATCATGCCATGCGAGAAATTTTTCGTATGAGATGATCGCTCCCGTATGGAATGTTCGGTAGCAGGCGGACTCGCCTAGTAGGGCCGACCGCTCGGGCCCTGCACTCATCATGCCATACGGAAAAAAAAACGGTTTTTGGCTTGTAGCGGCTGAACCTTTAGTCCGATCGCGCCGGGACCGCGCCAGTTAGATGCGCCGTTGTAAAATCTTTCAAATGAGACCTAGCCAGGGCTTCTAGCTCCTTCCGTTCGGCCGCTACAAGCCAAAAACCGTTTTTTTTTCCGTATGAGATGATTGCTCCCGTATGAAATGTTAGGTATCGGGCGGCCTCGCCTAGTAGCCGAGCGCTCGGGCCCGGCACTGATCATGCCATACGAGAAATTTTTCGTATGAGATGATCGCTCCCGTATGGAATGTTCGGTAGCAGGCGGACTCGCCTAGTAGGGCCGACCGCTCGGGCCCTGCACTCATCATGCCATACGGAAAAAAAAAACGGTTTTTGGCTTGTAGCGGCTGAACCTTTAGTCCGATCGCGCCGGGACCGCGCCAGTTAGATGCGCCGTTGTAAAATCTTTCAAATGAGACCTAGCCAGGGCTTCTAGCTCCTTCCGTTCGGCCGCTACAAGCCAAAAACCGTTTTTTTTTCCGTATGAGATGATTGCTCCCGTATGAAATGTTAGGTATCGGGCGGCCTCGCCTAGTAGCCGAGCGCTCGGGCCCGGCACTGATCATGCCATACGAGAAATTTTTCGTATGAGATGATCGCTCCCGTATGGAATGTTCGGTAGCAGGCGGACTCGCCTAGTAGGGCCGACCGCTCGGGCCCTGCACTCATCATGCCATACGGAAAAAAAAAACGGTTTTTGGCTTGTAGCGGCTGAACCTTTAGTCCGATCGCGCCGGGACCGCGCCAGTTAGATGCGCCGTTGTAAAATCTTTCAAATGAGACCTAGCCAGGGCTTCTAGCTCCTTCCGTTCGGCCGCTACAAGCCAAAAACCGTTTTTTTTTTCCGTATGAGATGATTGCTCCCGTATGAAATGTTAGGTATCGGGCGGCCTCGCCTAGTAGCCGAGCGCTCGGGCCCGGCACTGATCATGCCATACGAGAAATTTTTCGTATGAGATGATCGCTCCCGTATGGAATGTTCGGTAGCAGGCGGACTCGCCTAGTAGGGCCGACCGCTCGGGCCCTGCACTCATCATGCCATACGGAAAAAAAAAACGGTTTTTGGCTTGTAGCGGCTGAACCTTTAGTCCGATCGCGCCGGGACCGCGCCAGTTAGATGCGCCGTTGTAAAATCTTTCAAATGAGACCTAGCCAGGGCTTCTAGCTCCTTCCGTTCGGCCGCTACAAGCCAAAAACCGTTTTTTTTTCCGTATGAGATGATTGCTCCCGTATGAAATGTTAGGTATCGGGCGGCCTCGCCTAGTAGCCGAGCGCTCGGGCCCGGCACTGATCATGCCATACGAGAAATTTTTCGTATGAGATGATCGCTCCCGTATGGAATGTTCGGTAGCAGGCGGACTCGCCTAGTAGGGCCGACCGCTCGGGCCCTGCACTCATCATGCCATACGGAAAAAAAAAAACGGTTTTTGGCTTGTAGCGGCTGAACCTTTTGTCCGATCGCGCCGGGACCGCGCCAGTTAGATGCGCCGTTGTAAAATCTTTCAAATGAGACCTAGCCAGGGCTTCTAGCTCCTTCCGTTCGGCCGCTACAAGCCAAAAACCGTTTTTTTTTCCGTATGAGATGATTGCTCCCGTATGAAATGTTAGGTATCGGGCGGCCTCGCCTAGTAGCCGAGCGCTCGGGCCCGGCACTGATCATGCCATACGAGAAATTTTTCGTATGAGATGATCGCTCCCGTATGGAATGTTCGGTAGCAGGCGGACTCGCCTAGTAGGGCCGACCGCTCGGGCCCTGCACTCATCATGCCATACGGAAAAAAAAAACGGTTTTTGGCTTGTAGCGGCTGAACCTTTAGTCCGATCGCGCCGGGACCGCGCCAGTTAGATGCGCCGTTGTAAAATCTTTCAAATGAGACCTAGCCAGGGCTTCTAGCTCCTTCCTTTCGGCCGCTACAAGCCAAAAACCGTTTTTTTTTCCGTATGAGATGATTGCTCCCGTATGAAATGTTAGGTATCGGGCGGCCTCGCCTAGTAGCCGAGCGCTCGGGCCCGGCACTGATCATGCCATACGAGAAATTTTTCGTATGAGATGATCGCTCCCGTATGGAATGTTCGGTAGCAGGCGGACTCGCCTAGTAGGGCCGACCGCTCGGGCCCTGCACTCATCATGCCATACGGAAAAAAAAAACGGTTTTTGGCTTGTAGCGGCTGAACCTTTAGTCCGATCGCGCCGGGACCGCGCCAGTTAGATGCGCCGTTGTAAAATCTTTCAAATGAGACCTAGCCAGGGCTTCTAGCTCCTTCCGTTCGGCCGCTACAAGCCAAAAACCGTTTTTTTTTCCGTATGAGATGATTGCTCCCGTATGAAATGTTAGGTATCGGGCGGCCTCGCCTAGTAGCTGAGCGCTCGGGCCCGGCACTGATCATGCCATACGAGAAATTTTTCGTATGAGATGATCGCTCCCGTATGGAATGTTCGGTAGCAGGCGGACTCGCCTAGTAGGGCCGACCGCTCGGGCCCTGCACTCATCATGCCATACGGAAAAAAAAAACGGTTTTTGGCTTGTAGCGGCTGAACCTTTAGTCCGATCGCGCCGGGACCGCGCCAGTTAGATGCGCCGTTGTAAAATCTTTCAAATGAGACCTAGCCAGGGCTTCTAGCTCCTTCCGTTCGGCCGCTACAAGCCAAAAACCGTTTTTTTTTCCGTATGAGATGATTGCTCCCGTATGAAATGTTAGGTATCGGGCGGCCTCGCCTAGTAGCCGAGCGCTCGGGCCCGGCACTGATCATGCCATACGAGAAATTTTTCGTATGAGATGATCGCTCCCGTATGGAATGTTCGGTAGCAGGCGGACTCGCCTAGTAGGGCCGACCGCTCGGGCCCTGCACTCATCATGCCATACGGAAAAAAAAAAACGGTTTTTGGCTTGTAGCGGCTGAACCTTTAGTCCGATCGCGCCGGGACCGCGCCAGTTAGATGCGCCGTTGTAAAATCTTTCAAATGAGACCTAGCCAGGGCTTCTAGCTCCTTCCGTTCGGCCGCTACAAGCCAAAAACCGTTTTTTTTTCCGTATGAGATGATTGCTCCCGTATGAAATGTTAGGTATCGGGCGGCCTCGCCTAGTAGCCGAGCGCTCGGGCCCGGCACTGATCATGCCATACGAGAAATTTTTCGTATGAGATGATCGCTCCCGTATGGAATGTTCGGTAGCAGGCGGACTCGCCTAGTAGGGCCGACCGCTCGGGCCCTGCACTCATCATGCCATACGGAAAAAAAAAACGGTTTTTGGCTTGTAGCGGCTGAACCTTTAGTCCGATCGCGCCGGGACCGCGCCAGTTAGATGCGCCGTTGTAAAATCTTTCAAATGAGACCTAGCCAGGGCTTCTAGCTCCTTCCGTTCGGCCGCTACAAGCCAAAAACCGTTTTTTTTTCCGTATGAGATGATTGCTCCCGTATGAAATGTTAGGTATCGGGCGGCCTCGCCTAGTAGCCGAGCGCTCGGGCCCGGCACTGATCATGCCATACGAGAAATTTTTCGTATGAGATGATCGCTCCCGTATGGAATGTTCGGTAGCAGGCGGACTCGCCTAGTAGGGCCGACCGCTCGGGCCCTGCACTCATCATGCCATACGGAAAAAAAAAACGGTTTTTGGCTTGTAGCGGCTGAACCTTTAGTCCGATCGCGCCGGGACCGCGCCAGTTAGATGCGCCGTTGTAAAATCTTTCAAATGAGACCTAGCCAGGGCTTCTAGCTCCTTCCGTTCGGCCGCTACAAGCCAAAAACCGTTTTTTTTTCCGTATGAGATGATTGCTCCCGTATGAAATGTTAGGTATCGGGCGGCCTCGCCTAGTAGCCGAGCGCTCGGGCCCGGCACTGATCATGCCATACGAGAAATTTTTCGTATGAGATGATCGCTCCCGTATGGAATGTTCGGTAGCAGGCGGACTCGCCTAGTAGGGCCGACCGCTCGGGCCCTGCACTCATCATGCCATACGGAAAAAAAAAACGGTTTTTGGCTTGTAGCGGCTGAACCTTTAGTCCGATCGCGCCGGGACCGCGCCAGTTAGATGCGCCGTTATAAAATCTTTCAAATGAGACCTAGCCAGGGCTTCTAGCTCCTTCCGTTCGGCCGCTACAAGCCAAAAACCGTTTTTTTTTCCGTATGAGATGATTGCTCCCGTATGAAATGTTAGGTATCGGGCGGCCTCGCCTAGTAGCCGAGCGCTCGGGCCCGGCACTGATCATGCCATACGAGAAATTTTTCGTATGAGATGATCGCTCCCGTATGGAATGTTCGGTAGCAGGCGGACTCGCCTAGTAGGGCCGACCGCTCGGGCCCTGCACTCATCATGCCATACGGAAAAAAAAAAACGGTTTTTGGCTTGTAGCGGCTGAACCTTTAGTCCGATCGCGCCGGGACCGCGCCAGTTAGATGCGCCGTTGTAAAATCTTTCAAATGAGACCTAGCCAGGGCTTCTAGCTCCTTCCGTTCGGCCGCTACAAGCCAAAAACCGTTTTTTTTTTCCGTATGAGATGATTGCTCCCGTATGAAATGTTAGGTATCGGGCGGCCTCGCCTAGTAGCCGAGCGCTCGGGCCCGGCACTGATCATGCCATACGAGAAATTTTTCGTATGAGATGATCGCTCCCGTATGGAATGTTCGGTAGCAGGCGGACTCGCCTAGTAGGGCCGACCGCTCGGGCCCTGCACTCATCATGCCATACGGAAAAAAAAAACGGTTTTTGGCTTGTAGCGGCTGAACCTTTAGTCCGATCGCGCCGGGACCGCGCCAGTTAGATGCGCCGTTGTAAAATCTTTCAAATGAGACCTAGCCAGGGCTTCTAGCTCCTTCCGTTCGGCCGCTACAAGCCAAAAACCGTTTTTTTTTCCGTATGAGATGATTGCTCCCGTATGAAATGTTAGGTATCGGGCGGCCTCGCCTAGTAGCCGAGCGCTCGGGCCCGGCACTGATCATGCCATACGAGAAATTTTTCGTATGAGATGATCGCTCCCGTATGGAATGTTCGGTAGCAGGCGGACTCGCCTAGTAGGGCCGACCGCTCGGGCCCTGCACTCATCATGCCATACGGAAAAAAAAAACGGTTTTTGGCTTGTAGCGGCTGAACCTTTAGTCCGATCGCGCCGGGACCGCGCCAGTTAGATGCGCCGTTGTAAAATCTTTCAAATGAGACCTAGCCAGGGCTTCTAGCTCCTTCCGTTCGGCCGCTACAAGCCAAAAACCGTTTTTTTTTCCGTATGAGATGATTGCTCCCGTATGAAATGTTAGGTATCGGGCGGCCTCGCCTAGTAGCCGAGCGCTCGGGCCCGGCACTGATCATGCCATACGAGAAATTTTTCGTATGAGATGATCGCTCCCGTATGGAATGTTCGGTAGCAGGCGGACTCGCCTAGTAGGGCCGACCGCTCGGGCCCTGCACTCATCATGCCATACGGAAAAAAAAAAACGGTTTTTGGCTTGTAGCGGCTGAACCTTTAGTCCGATCGCGCCGGGACCGCGCCAGTTAGATGCGCCGTTGTAAAATCTTTCAAATGAGACCTAGCCAGGGCTTCTAGCTCCTTCCGTTCGGCCGCTACAAGCCAAAAACCGTTTTTTTTTCCGTATGAGATGATTGCTCCCGTATGAAATGTTAGGTATCGGGCGGCCTCGCCTAGTAGCCGAGCGCTCGGGCCCGGCACTGATCATGCCATACGAGAAATTTTTCGTATGAGATGATCGCTCCCGTATGGAATGTTCGGTAGCAGGCGGACTCGCCTAGTAGGGCCGACCGCTCGGGCCCTGCACTCATCATGCCATACGGAAAAAAAAAACGGTTTTTGGCTTGTAGCGGCTGAACCTTTAGTCCGATCGCGCCGGGACCGCGCCAGTTAGATGCGCCGTTATAAAATCTTTCAAATGAGACCTAGCCAGGGCTTCTAGCTCCTTCCGTTCGGCCGCTACAAGCCAAAAACCGTTTTTTTTTCCGTATGAGATGATTGCTCCCGTATGAAATGTTAGGTATCGGGCGGCCTCGCCTAGTAGCCGAGCGCTCGGGCCCGGCACTGATCATGCCATACGAGAAATTTTTCGTATGAGATGATCGCTCCCGTATGGAATGTTCGGTAGCAGGCGGACTCGCCTAGTAGGGCCGACCGCTCGGGCCCTGCACTCATCATGCCATACGGAAAAAAAAAACGGTTTTTGGCTTGTAGCGGCTGAACCTTTAGTCCGATCGCGCCGGGACCGCGCCAGTTAGATGCGCCGTTGTAAAATCTTTCAAATGAGACCTAGCCAGGGCTTCTAGCTCCTTCCGTTCGGCCGCTACAAGCCAAAAACCGTTTTTTTTTTCCGTATGAGATGATTGCTCCCGTATGAAATGTTAGGTATCGGGCGGCCTCGCCTAGTAGCCGAGCGCTCGGGCCCGGCACTGATCATGCCATACGAGAAATTTTTCGTATGAGATGATCGCTCCCGTATGGAATGTTCGGTAGCAGGCGGACTCGCCTAGTAGGGCCGACCGCTCGGGCCCTGCACTCATCATGCCATACGGAAAAAAAAAAACGGTTTTTGGCTTGTAGCGGCTGAACCTTTAGTCCGATCGCGCCGGGACCGCGCCAGTTAGATGCGCCGTTGTAAAATCTTTCAAATGAGACCTAGCCAGGGCTTCTAGCTCCTTCCGTTCGGCCGCTACAAGCCAAAAACCGTTTTTTTTTTCCGTATGAGATGATTGCTCCCGTATGAAATGTTAGGTATCGGGCGGCCTCGCCTAGTAGCCGAGCGCTCGGGCCCGGCACTGATCATGCCATACGAGAAATTTTTCGTATGAGATGATCGCTCCCGTATGAAATGTTAGGTATCGGGCGGCCTCGCCTAGTAGCCGAGCGCTCGGGCCCGGCACTGATCATGCCATACGAGAAATTTTTCGTATGAGATGATCGCTCCCGTATGGAATGTTCGGTAGCAGGCGGACTCGCCTAGTAGGGCCGACCGCTCGGGCCCTGCACTCATCATGCCATACGGAAAAAAAAAAACGGTTTTTGGCTTGTAGCGGCTGAACCTTTAGTCCGATCGCGCCGGGACCGCGCCAGTTAGATGCGCCGTTGTAAAATCTTTCAAATGAGACCTAGCCAGGGCTTCTAGCTCCTTCCGTTCGGCCGCTACAAGCCAAAAACCGTTTTTTTTTTCCGTATGAGATGATTGCTCCCGTATGAAATGTTAGGTATCGGGCGGCCTCGCCTAGTAGCCGAGCGCTCGGGCCCGGCACTGATCATGCCATACGAGAAATTTTTCGTATGAGATGATCGCTCCCGTATGGAATGTTCGGTAGCAGGCGGACTCGCCTAGTAGGGCCGACCGCTCGGGCCCTGCACTCATCATGCCATACGGAAAAAAAAAACGGTTTTTGGCTTGTAGCGGCTGAACCTTTAGTCCGATCGCGCCGGGACCGCGCCAGTTAGATGCGCCGTTGTAAAATCTTTCAAATGAGACCTAGCCAGGGCTTCTAGCTCCTTCCGTTCGGCCGCTACAAGCCAAAAACCGTTTTTTTTTCCGTATGAGATGATTGCTCCCGTATGAAATGTTAGGTATCGGGCGGCCTCGCCTAGTAGCCGAGCGCTCGGGCCCGGCACTGATCATGCCATACGAGAAATTTTTCGTATGAGATGATCGCTCCCGTATGGAATGTTCGGTAGCAGGCGGACTCGCCTAGTAGGGCCGACCGCTCGGGCCCTGCACTCATCATGCCATACGGAAAAAAAAAACGGTTTTTGGCTTGTAGCGGCTGAACCTTTAGTCCGATCGCGCCGGGACCGCGCCAGTTAGATGCGCCGTTGTAAAATCTTTCAAATGAGACCTAGCCAGGGCTTCTAGCTCCTTCCGTTCGGCCGCTACAAGCCAAAAACCGTTTTTTTTTCCGTATGAGATGATTGCTCCCGTATGAAATGTTAGGTATCGGGCGGCCTCGCCTAGTAGCCGAGCGCTCGGGCCCGGCACTGATCATGCCATACGAGAAATTTTTCGTATGAGATGATCGCTCCCGTATGGAATGTTCGGTAGCAGGCGGACTCGCCTAGTAGGGCCGACCGCTCGGGCCCTGCACTCATCATGCCATACGGAAAAAAAAAAACGGTTTTTGGCTTGTAGCGGCTGAACCTTTAGTCCGATCGCGCCGGGACCGCGCCAGTTAGATGCGCCGTTGTAAAATCTTTCAAATGAGACCTAGCCAGGGCTTCTAGCTCCTTCCGTTCGGCCGCTACAAGCCAAAAACCGTTTTTTTTTCCGTATGAGATGATTGCTCCCGTATGAAATGTTAGGTATCGGGCGGCCTCGCCTAGTAGCCGAGCGCTCGGGCCCGGCACTGATCATGCCATACGAGAAATTTTTCGTATGAGATGATCGCTCCCGTATGGAATGTTCGGTAGCAGGCGGACTCGCCTAGTAGGGCCGACCGCTCGGGCCCTGCACTCATCATGCCATACGGAAAAAAAAAACGGTTTTTGGCTTGTAGCGGCTGAACCTTTAGTCCGATCGCGCCGGGACCGCGCCAGTTAGATGCGCCGTTGTAAAATCTTTCAAATGAGACCTAGCCAGGGCTTCTAGCTCCTTCCGTTCGGCCGCTACAAGCCAAAAACCGTTTTTTTTTTCCGTATGAGATGATTGCTCCCGTATGAAATGTTAGGTATCGGGCGGCCTCGCCTAGTAGCCGAGCGCTCGGGCCCGGCACTGATCATGCCATACGAGAAATTTTTCGTATGAGATGATCGCTCCCGTATGGAATGTTCGGTAGCAGGCGGACTCGCCTAGTAGGGCCGACCGCTCGGGCCCTGCACTCATCATGCCATACGGAAAAAAAAAACGGTTTTTGGCTTGTAGCGGCTGAACCTTTAGTCCGATCGCGCCGGGACCGCGCCAGTTAGATGCGCCGTTGTAAAATCTTTCAAATGAGACCTAGCCAGGGCTTCTAGCTCCTTCCGTTCGGCCGCTACAAGCCAAAAACCGTTTTTTTTTCCGTATGAGATGATTGCTCCCGTATGAAATGTTAGGTATCGGGCGGCCTCGCCTAGTAGCCGAGCGCTCGGGCCCGGCACTGATCATGCCATACGAGAAATTTTTCGTATGAGATGATCGCTCCCGTATGGAATGTTCGGTAGCAGGCGGACTCGCCTAGTAGGGCCGACCGCTCGGGCCCTGCACTCATCATGCCATACGGAAAAAAAAAACGGTTTTTGGCTTGTAGCGGCTGAACCTTTAGTCCGATCGCGCTGGGACCGCGCCAGTTAGATGCGCCGTTGTAAAATCTTTCAAATGAGACCTAGCCAGGGCTTCTAGCTCCTTCCGTTCGGCCGCTACAAGCCAAAAACCGTTTTTTTTTCCGTATGAGATGATTGCTCCCGTATGAAATGTTAGGTATCGGGCGGCCTCGCCTAGTAGCCGAGCGCTCGGGCCCGGCACTGATCATGCCATACGAGAAATTTTTCGTATGAGATGATCGCTCCCGTATGGAATGTTCGGTAGCAGGCGGACTCGCCTAGTAGGGCCGACCGCTCGGGCCCTGCACTCATCATGCCATACGGAAAAAAAAAACGGTTTTTGGCTTGTAGCGGCTGAACCTTTAGTCCGATCGCGCCGGGACCGCGCCAGTTAGATGCGCCGTTGTAAAATCTTTCAAATGAGACCTAGCCAGGGCTTCTAGCTCCTTCCGTTCGGCCGCTACAAGCCAAAAACCGTTTTTTTTTCCGTATGAGATGATTGCTCCCGTATGAAATGTTAGGTATCGGGCGGCCTCGCCTAGTAGCCGAGCGCTCGGGCCCGGCACTGATCATGCCATACGAGAAATTTTTCGTATGAGATGATCGCTCCCGTATGGAATGTTCGGTAGCAGGCGGACTCGCCTAGTAGGGCCGACCGCTCGGGCCCTGCACTCATCATGCCATACGGAAAAAAAAAACGGTTTTTGGCTTGTAGCGGCTGAACCTTTAGTCCGATCGCGCCGGGACCGCGCCAGTTAGATGCGCCGTTGTAAAATCTTTCAAATGAGACCTAGCCAGGGCTTCTAGCTCCTTCCGTTCGGCCGCTACAAGCCAAAAACCGTTTTTTTTTTCCGTATGAGATGATTGCTCCCGTATGAAATGTTAGGTATCGGGCGGCCTCGCCTAGTAGCCGAGCGCTCGGGCCCGGCACTGATCATGCCATACGAGAAATTTTTCGTATGAGATGATCGCTCCCGTATGGAATGTTCGGTAGCAGGCGGACTCGCCTAGTAGGGCCGACCGCTCGGGCCCTGCACTCATCATGCCATACGGAAAAAAAAAACGGTTTTTGGCTTGTAGCGGCTGAACCTTTAGTCCGATCGCGCCGGGACCGCGCCAGTTAGATGCGCCGTTGTAAAATCTTTCAAATGAGACCTAGCCAGGGCTTCTAGCTCCTTCCGTTCGGCCGCTACAAGCCAAAAACCGTTTTTTTTTCCGTATGAGATGATTGCTCCCGTATGAAATGTTAGGTATCGGGCGGCCTCGCCTAGTAGCCGAGCGCTCGGGCCCGGCACTGATCATGCCATACGAGAAATTTTTCGTATGAGATGATCGCTCCCGTATGGAATGTTCGGTAGCAGGCGGACTCGCCTAGTAGGGCCGACCGCTCGGGCCCTGCACTCATCATGCCATACGGAAAAAAAAAACGGTTTTTGGCTTGTAGCGGCTGAACCTTTAGTCCGATCGCGCCGGGACCGCGCCAGTTAGATGCGCCGTTGTAAAATCTTTCAAATGAGACCTAGCCAGGGCTTCTAGCTCCTTCCGTTCGGCCGCTACAAGCCAAAAACCGTTTTTTTTTTCCGTATGAGATGATTGCTCCCGTATGAAATGTTAGGTATCGGGCGGCCTCGCCTAGTAGCCGAGCGCTCGGGCCCGGCACTGATCATGCCATACGAGAAATTTTTCGTATGAGATGATCGCTCCCGTATGGAATGTTCGGTAGCAGGCGGACTCGCCTAGTAGGGCCGACCGCTCGGGCCCTGCACTCATCATGCCATACGGAAAAAAAAAACGGTTTTTGGCTTGTAGCGGCTGAACCTTTAGTCCGATCGCGCCGGGACCGCGCCAGTTAGATGCGCCGTTGTAAAATCTTTCAAATGAGACCTAGCCAGGGCTTCTAGCTCCTTCCGTTCGGCCGCTACAAGCCAAAAACCGTTTTTTTTTTCCGTATGAGATGATTGCTCCCGTATGAAATGTTAGGTATCGGGCGGCCTCGCCTAGTAGCCGAGCGCTCGGGCCCGGCACTGATCATGCCATACGAGAAATTTTTCGTATGAGATGATCGCTCCCGTATGGAATGTTCGGTAGCAGGCGGACTCGCCTAGTAGGGCCGACCGCTCGGGCCCTGCACTCATCATGCCATACGGAAAAAAAAAACGGTTTTTGGCTTGTAGCGGCTGAACCTTTAGTCCGATCGCGCCGGGACCGCGCCAGTTAGATGCGCCGTTGTAAAATCTTTCAAATGAGACCTAGCCAGGGCTTCTAGCTCCTTCCGTTCGGCCGCTACAAGCCAAAAACCGTTTTTTTTTCCGTATGAGATGATTGCTCCCGTATGAAATGTTAGGTATCGGGCGGCCTCGCCTAGTAGCCGAGCGCTCGGGCCCGGCACTGATCATGCCATACGAGAAATTTTTCGTATGAGATGATCGCTCCCGTATGGAATGTTCGGTAGCAGGCGGACTCGCCTAGTAGGGCCGACCGCTCGGGCCCTGCACTCATCATGCCATACGGAAAAAAAAAACGGTTTTTGGCTTGTAGCGGCTGAACCTTTAGTCCGATCGCGCCGGGACCGCGCCAGTTAGATGCGCCGTTGTAAAATCTTTCAAATGAGACCTAGCCAGGGCTTCTAGCTCCTTCCGTTCGGCCGCTACAAGCCAAAAACCGTTTTTTTTTCCGTATGAGATGATTGCTCCCGTATGAAATGTTAGGTATCGGGCGGCCTCGCCTAGTAGCCGAGCGCTCGGGCCCGGCACTGATCATGCCATACGAGAAATTTTTCGTATGAGATGATCGCTCCCGTATGGAATGTTCGGTAGCAGGCGGACTCGCCTAGTAGGGCCGACCGCTCGGGCCCTGCACTCATCATGCCATACGGAAAAAAAAAACGGTTTTTGGCTTGTAGCGGCTGAACCTTTAGTCCGATCGCGCCGGGACCGCGCCAGTTAGATGCGCCGTTGTAAAATCTTTCAAATGAGACCTAGCCAGGGCTTCTAGCTCCTTCCGTTCGGCCGCTACAAGCCAAAAACCGTTTTTTTTTCCGTATGAGATGATTGCTCCCGTATGAAATGTTAGGTATCGGGCGGCCTCGCCTAGTAGCCGAGCGCTCGGGCCCGGCACTGATCATGCCATACGAGAAATTTTTCGTATGAGATGATCGCTCCCGTATGGAATGTTCGGTAGCAGGCGGACTCGCCTAGTAGGGCCGACCGCTCGGGCCCTGCACTCATCATGCCATACGGAAAAAAAAAACGGTTTTTGGCTTGTAGCGGCTGAACCTTTAGTCCGATCGCGCCGGGACCGCGCCAGTTAGATGCGCCGTTGTAAAATCTTTCAAATGAGACCTAGCCAGGGCTTCTAGCTCCTTCCGTTCGGCCGCTACAAGCCAAAAACCGTTTTTTTTTCCGTATGAGATGATTGCTCCCGTATGAAATGTTAGGTATCGGGCGGCCTCGCCTAGTAGCCGAGCGCTCGGGCCCGGCACTGATCATGCCATACGAGAAATTTTTCGTATGAGATGATCGCTCCCGTATGGAATGTTCGGTAGCAGGCGGACTCGCCTAGTAGGGCCGACCGCTCGGGCCCTGCACTCATCATGCCATACGGAAAAAAAAAACGGTTTTTGGCTTGTAGCGGCTGAACCTTTAGTCCGATCGCGCCGGGACCGCGCCAGTTAGATGCGCCGTTGTAAAATCTTTCAAATGAGACCTAGCCAGGGCTTCTAGCTCCTTCCGTTCGGCCGCTACAAGCCAAAAACCGTTTTTTTTTCCGTATGAGATGATTGCTCCCGTATGAAATGTTAGGTATCGGGCGGCCTCGCCTAGTAGCCGAGCGCTCGGGCCCGGCACTGATCATGCCATACGAGAAATTTTTCGTATGAGATGATCGCTCCCGTATGGAATGTTCGGTAGCAGGCGGACTCGCCTAGTAGGGCCGACCGCTCGGGCCCTGCACTCATCATGCCATACGGAAAAAAAAAAACGGTTTTTGGCTTGTAGCGGCTGAACCTTTAGTCCGATCGCGCCGGGACCGCGCCAGTTAGATGCGCCGTTGTAAAATCTTTCAAATGAGACCTAGCCAGGGCTTCTAGCTCCTTCCGTTCGGCCGCTACAAGCCAAAAACCGTTTTTTTTTCCGTATGAGATGATTGCTCCCGTATGAAATGTTAGGTATCGGGCGGCCTCGCCTAGTAGCCGAGCGCTCGGGCCCGGCACTGATCATGCCATACGAGAAATTTTTCGTATGAGATGATCGCTCCCGTATGGAATGTTCGGTAGCAGGCGGACTCGCCTAGTAGGGCCGACCGCTCGGGCCCTGCACTCATCATGCCATACGGAAAAAAAAAACGGTTTTTGGCTTGTAGCGGCTGAACCTTTAGTCCGATCGCGCCGGGACCGCGCCAGTTAGATGCGCCGTTGTAAAATCTTTCAAATGAGACCTAGCCAGGGCTTCTAGCTCCTTCCGTTCGGCCGCTACAAGCCAAAAACCGTTTTTTTTTCCGTATGAGATGATTGCTCCCGTATGAAATGTTAGGTATCGGGCGGCCTCGCCTAGTAGCCGAGCGCTCGGGCCCGGCACTGATCATGCCATACGAGAAATTTTTCGTATGAGATGATCGCTCCCGTATGGAATGTTCGGTAGCAGGCGGACTCGCCTAGTAGGGCCGACCGCTCGGGCCCTGCACTCATCATGCCATACGGAAAAAAAAAACGGTTTTTGGCTTGTAGCGGCTGAACCTTTAGTCCGATCGCGCCGGGACCGCGCCAGTTAGATGCGCCGTTGTAAAATCTTTCAAATGAGACCTAGCCAGGGCTTCTAGCTCCTTCCGTTCGGCCGCTACAAGCCAAAAACCGTTTTTTTTTCCGTATGAGATGATTGCTCCCGTATGAAATGTTAGGTATCGGGCGGCCTCGCCTAGTAGCCGAGCGCTCGGGCCCGGCACTGATCATGCCATACGAGAAATTTTTCGTATGAGATGATCGCTCCCGTATGGAATGTTCGGTAGCAGGCGGACTCGCCTAGTAGGGCCGACCGCTCGGGCCCTGCACTCATCATGCCATACGGAAAAAAAAAAACGGTTTTTGGCTTGTAGCGGCTGAACCTTTAGTCCGATCGCGCCGGGACCGCGCCAGTTAGATGCGCCGTTGTAAAATCTTTCAAATGAGACCTAGCCAGGGCTTCTAGCTCCTTCCGTTCGGCCGCTACAAGCCAAAAACCGTTTTTTTTTCCGTATGAGATGATTGCTCCCGTATGAAATGTTAGGTATCGGGCGGCCTCGCCTAGTAGCCGAGCGCTCGGGCCCGGCACTGATCATGCCATACGAGAAATTTTTCGTATGAGATGATCGCTCCCGTATGGAATGTTCGGTAGCAGGCGGACTCGCCTAGTAGGGCCGACCGCTCGGGCCCTGCACTCATCATGCCATACGGAAAAAAAAAACGGTTTTTGGCTTGTAGCGGCTGAACCTTTAGTCCGATCGCGCCGGGACCGCGCCAGTTAGATGCGCCGTTGTAAAATCTTTCAAATGAGACCTAGCCAGGGCTTCTAGCTCCTTCCGTTCGGCCGCTACAAGCCAAAAACCGTTTTTTTTTCCGTATGAGATGATTGCTCCCGTATGAAATGTTAGGTATCGGGCGGCCTCGCCTAGTAGCCGAGCGCTCGGGCCCGGCACTGATCATGCCATACGAGAAATTTTTCGTATGAGATGATCGCTCCCGTATGGAATGTTCGGTAGCAGGCGGACTCGCCTAGTAGGGCCGACCGCTCGGGCCCTGCACTCATCATGCCATACGGAAAAAAAAAACGGTTTTTGGCTTGTAGCGGCTGAACCTTTAGTCCGATCGCGCCGGGACCGCGCCAGTTAGATGCGCCGTTGTAAAATCTTTCAAATGAGACCTAGCCAGGGCTTCTAGCTCCTTCCGTTCGGCCGCTACAAGCCAAAAACCGTTTTTTTTTCCGTATGAGATGATTGCTCCCGTATGAAATGTTAGGTATCGGGCGGCCTCGCCTAGTAGCCGAGCGCTCGGGCCCGGCACTGATCATGCCATACGAGAAATTTTTCGTATGAGATGATCGCTCCCGTATGGAATGTTCGGTAGCAGGCGGACTCGCCTAGTAGGGCCGACCGCTCGGGCCCTGCACTCATCATGCCATACGGAAAAAAAAAACGGTTTTTGGCTTGTAGCGGCTGAACCTTTAGTCCGATCGCGCCGGGACCGCGCCAGTTAGATGCGCCGTTGTAAAATCTTTCAAATGAGACCTAGCCAGGGCTTCTAGCTCCTTCCGTTCGGCCGCTACAAGCCAAAAACCGTTTTTTTTTCCGTATGAGATGATTGCTCCCGTATGAAATGTTAGGTATCGGGCGGCCTCGCCTAGTAGCCGAGCGCTCGGGCCCGGCACTGATCATGCCATACGAGAAATTTTTCGTATGAGATGATCGCTCCCGTATGGAATGTTCGGTAGCAGGCGGACTCGCCTAGTAGGGCCGACCGCTCGGGCCCTGCACTCATCATGCCATACGGAAAAAAAAAACGGTTTTTGGCTTGTAGCGGCTGAACCTTTAGTCCGATCGCGCCGGGACCGCGCCAGTTAGATGCGCCGTTGTAAAATCTTTCAAATGAGACCTAGCCAGGGCTTCTAGCTCCTTCCGTTCGGCCGCTACAAGCCAAAAACCGTTTTTTTTTCCGTATGAGATGATTGCTCCCGTATGAAATGTTAGGTATCGGGCGGCCTCGCCTAGTAGCCGAGCGCTCGGGCCCGGCACTGATCATGCCATACGAGAAATTTTTCGTATGAGATGATCGCTCCCGTATGGAATGTTCGGTAGCAGGCGGACTCGCCTAGTAGGGCCGACCGCTCGGGCCCTGCACTCATCATGCCATACGGAAAAAAAAAACGGTTTTTGGCTTGTAGCGGCTGAACCTTTAGTCCGATCGCGCCGGGACCGCGCCAGTTAGATGCGCCGTTGTAAAATCTTTCAAATGAGACCTAGCCAGGGCTTCTAGCTCCTTCCGTTCGGCCGCTACAAGCCAAAAACCGTTTTTTTTTCCGTATGAGATGATTGCTCCCGTATGAAATGTTAGGTATCGGGCGGCCTCGCCTAGTAGCCGAGCGCTCGGGCCCGGCACTGATCATGCCATACGAGAAATTTTTCGTATGAGATGATCGCTCCCGTATGGAATGTTCGGTAGCAGGCGGACTCGCCTAGTAGGGCCGACCGCTCGGGCCCTGCACTCATCATGCCATACGGAAAAAAAAAACGGTTTTTGGCTTGTAGCGGCTGAACCTTTAGTCCGATCGCGCCGGGACCGCGCCAGTTAGATGCGCCGTTGTAAAATCTTTCAAATGAGACCTAGCCAGGGCTTCTAGCTCCTTCCGTTCGGCCGCTACAAGCCAAAAACCGTTTTTTTTTCCGTATGAGATGATTGCTCCCGTATGAAATGTTAGGTATCGGGCGGCCTCGCCTAGTAGCCGAGCGCTCGGGCCCGGCACTGATCATGCCATACGAGAAATTTTTCGTATGAGATGATCGCTCCCGTATGGAATGTTCGGTAGCAGGCGGACTCGCCTAGTAGGGCCGACCGCTCGGGCCCTGCACTCATCATGCCATACGGAAAAAAAAAAACGGTTTTTGGCTTGTAGCGGCTGAACCTTTAGTCCGACGCACTCTGATATGTG
>JAQMRL010000122.1:0-31490 GCA_035578175.1 Catonia carolina
CACATATCAGAGTGCGTCGCCTGCTACCGAACATTCCATACGGGAGCGATCATCTCATACGAAAAATTTCTCGTATGGCATGATCAGTGCCGGGCCCGAGCGCTCGGCTACTAGGCGAGGCCGCCCGATACCTAACATTTCATACGGGAGCAATCATCTCATACGGAAAAAAAAACGGTTTTTGGCTTGTAGCGGCCGAACGGAAGGAGCTAGAAGCCCTGGCTAGGTCTCATTTGAAAGATTTTACAACGGCGCATCTAACTGGCGCGGTCCCGGCGCGATCGGACTAAAGGTTCAGCCGCTACAAGCCAAAAACCGTTTTTTTTTTTTCCGTATGGCATGATGAGTGCAGGGCCCGAGCGGTCGGCCCTACTAGGCGAGTCCGCCTGCTACCGAACATTCCATACGGGAGCGATCATCTCATACGAAAAATTTCTCGTATGGCATGATCAGTGCCGGGCCCGAGCGCTCGGCTACTAGGCGAGGCCGCCCGATACCTAACATTTCATACGGGAGCAATCATCTCATACGGAAAAAAAAACGGTTTTTGGCTTGTAGCGGCCGAACGGAAGGAGCTAGAAGCCCTGGCTAGGTCTCATTTGAAAGATTTTACAACGGCGCATCTAACTGGCGCGGTCCCGGCGCGATCGGACTAAAGGTTCAGCCGCTACAAGCCAAAAACCGTTTTTTTTTTTCCGTATGGCATGATGAGTGCAGGGCCCGAGCGGTCGGCCCTACTAGGCGAGTCCGCCTGCTACCGAACATTCCATACGGGAGCGATCATCTCATACGAAAAATTTCTCGTATGGCATGATCAGTGCCGGGCCCGAGCGCTCGGCTACTAGGCGAGGCCGCCCGATACCTAACATTTCATACGGGAGCAATCATCTCATACGGAAAAAAAAACGGTTTTTGGCTTGTAGCGGCCGAACGGAAGGAGCTAGAAGCCCTGGCTAGGTCTCATTTGAAAGATTTTACAACGGCGCATCTAACTGGCGCGGTCCCGGCGCGATCGGACTAAAGGTTCAGCCGCTACAAGCCAAAAACCGTTTTTTTTTTCCGTATGGCATGATGAGTGCAGGGCCCGAGCGGTCGGCCCTACTAGGCGAGTCCGCCTGCTACCGAACATTCCATACGGGAGCGATCATCTCATACGAAAAATTTCTCGTATGGCATGATCAGTGCCGGGCCCGAGCGCTCGGCTACTAGGCGAGGCCGCCCGATACCTAACATTTCATACGGGAGCAATCATCTCATACGGAAAAAAAAACGGTTTTTGGCTTGTAGCGGCCGAACGGAAGGAGCTAGAAGCCCTGGCTAGGTCTCATTTGAAAGATTTTACAACGGCGCATCTAACTGGCGCGGTCCCGGCGCGATCGGACTAAAGGTTCAGCCGCTACAAGCCAAAAACCGTTTTTTTTTTCCGTATGGCATGATGAGTGCAGGGCCCGAGCGGTCGGCCCTACTAGGCGAGTCCGCCTGCTACCGAACATTCCATACGGGAGCGATCATCTCATACGAAAAATTTCTCGTATGGCATGATCAGTGCCGGGCCCGAGCGCTCGGCTACTAGGCGAGGCCGCCCGATACCTAACATTTCATACGGGAGCAATCATCTCATACGGAAAAAAAAACGGTTTTTGGCTTGTAGCGGCCGAACGGAAGGAGCTAGAAGCCCTGGCTAGGTCTCATTTGAAAGATTTTACAACGGCGCATCTAACTGGCGGGGTCCCGGCGCGATCGGACTAAAGGTTCAGCCGCTACAAGCCAAAAACCGTTTTTTTTTTTCCGTATGGCATGATGAGTGCAGGGCCCGAGCGGTCGGCCCTACTAGGCGAGTCCGCCTGCTACCGAACATTCCATACGGGAGCGATCATCTCATACGAAAAATTTCTCGTATGGCATGATCAGTGCCGGGCCCGAGCGCTCGGCTACTAGGCGAGGCCGCCCGATACCTAACATTTCATACGGGAGCAATCATCTCATACGGAAAAAAAAACGGTTTTTGGCTTGTAGCGGCCGAACGGAAGGAGCTAGAAGCCCTGGCTAGGTCTCATTTGAAAGATTTTACAACGGCGCATCTAACTGGCGCGGTCCCGGCGCGATCGGACTAAAGGTTCAGCCGCTACAAGCCAAAAACCGTTTTTTTTTTCCGTATGGCATGATGAGTGCAGGGCCCGAGCGGTCGGCCCTACTAGGCGAGTCCGCCTGCTACCGAACATTCCATACGGGAGCGATCATCTCATACGAAAAATTTCTCGTATGGCATGATCAGTGCCGGGCCCGAGCGCTCGGCTACTAGGCGAGGCCGCCCGATACCTAACATTTCATACGGGAGCAATCATCTCATACGGAAAAAAAAACGGTTTTTGGCTTGTAGCGGCCGAACGGAAGGAGCTAGAAGCCCTGGCTAGGTCTCATTTGAAAGATTTTACAACGGCGCATCTAACTGGCGCGGTCCCGGCGCGATCGGACTAAAGGTTCAGCCGCTACAAGCCAAAAACCGTTTTTTTTTTCCGTATGGCATGATGAGTGCAGGGCCCGAGCGGTCGGCCCTACTAGGCGAGTCCGCCTGCTACCGAACATTCCATACGGGAGCGATCATCTCATACGAAAAATTTCTCGTATGGCATGATCAGTGCCGGGCCCGAGCGCTCGGCTACTAGGCGAGGCCGCCCGATACCTAACATTTCATACGGGAGCAATCATCTCATACGGAAAAAAAAAACGGTTTTTGGCTTGTAGCGGCCGAACGGAAGGAGCTAGAAGCCCTGGCTAGGTCTCATTTGAAAGATTTTACAACGGCGCATCTAACTGGCGCGGTCCCGGCGCGATCGGACTAAAGGTTCAGCCGCTACAAGCCAAAAACCGTTTTTTTTTTCCGTATGGCATGATGAGTGCAGGGCCCGAGCGGTCGGCCCTACTAGGCGAGTCCGCCTGCTACCGAACATTCCATACGGGAGCGATCATCTCATACGAAAAATTTCTCGTATGGCATGATCAGTGCCGGGCCCGAGCGCTCGGCTACTAGGCGAGGCCGCCCGATACCTAACATTTCATACGGGAGCAATCATCTCATACGGAAAAAAAAAACGGTTTTTGGCTTGTAGCGGCCGAACGGAAGGAGCTAGAAGCCCTGGCTAGGTCTCATTTGAAAGATTTTACAACGGCGCATCTAACTGGCGCGGTCCCGGCGCGATCGGACTAAAGGTTCAGCCGCTACAAGCCAAAAACCGTTTTTTTTTTTCCGTATGGCATGATGAGTGCAGGGCCCGAGCGGTCGGCCCTACTAGGCGAGTCCGCCTGCTACCGAACATTCCATACGGGAGCGATCATCTCATACGAAAAATTTCTCGTATGGCATGATCAGTGCCGGGCCCGAGCGCTCGGCTACTAGGCGAGGCCGCCCGATACCTAACATTTCATACGGGAGCAATCATCTCATACGGAAAAAAAAACGGTTTTTGGCTTGTAGCGGCCGAACGGAAGGAGCTAGAAGCCCTGGCTAGGTCTCATTTGAAAGATTTTACAACGGCGCATCTAACTGGCGCGGTCCCGGCGCGATCGGACTAAAGGTTCAGCCGCTACAAGCCAAAAACCGTTTTTTTTTTCCGTATGGCATGATGAGTGCAGGGCCCGAGCGGTCGGCCCTACTAGGCGAGTCCGCCTGCTACCGAACATTCCATACGGGAGCGATCATCTCATACGAAAAATTTCTCGTATGGCATGATCAGTGCCGGGCCCGAGCGCTCGGCTACTAGGCGAGGCCGCCCGATACCTAACATTTCATACGGGAGCAATCATCTCATACGGAAAAAAAAACGGTTTTTGGCTTGTAGCGGCCGAACGGAAGGAGCTAGAAGCCCTGGCTAGGTCTCATTTGAAAGATTTTACAACGGCGCATCTAACTGGCGCGGTCCCGGCGCGATCGGACTAAAGGTTCAGCCGCTACAAGCCAAAAACCGTTTTTTTTTTTCCGTATGGCATGATGAGTGCAGGGCCCGAGCGGTCGGCCCTACTAGGCGAGTCCGCCTGCTACCGAACATTCCATACGGGAGCGATCATCTCATACGAAAAATTTCTCGTATGGCATGATCAGTGCCGGGCCCGAGCGCTCGGCTACTAGGCGAGGCCGCCCGATACCTAACATTTCATACGGGAGCAATCATCTCATACGGAAAAAAAAACGGTTTTTGGCTTGTAGCGGCCGAACGGAAGGAGCTAGAAGCCCTGGCTAGGTCTCATTTGAAAGATTTTACAACGGCGCATCTAACTGGCGCGGTCCCGGCGCGATCGGACTAAAGGTTCAGCCGCTACAAGCCAAAAACCGTTTTTTTTTTTCCGTATGGCATGATGAGTGCAGGGCCCGAGCGGTCGGCCCTACTAGGCGAGTCCGCCTGCTACCGAACATTCCATACGGGAGCGATATTCTCATACGAAAAATTTCTCGTATGGCATGATCAGTGCCGGGCCCGAGCGCTCGGCTACTAGGCGAGGCCGCCCGATACCTAACATTTCATACGGGAGCAATCATCTCATACGGAAAAAAAAACGGTTTTTGGCTTGTAGCGGCCGAACGGAAGGAGCTAGAAGCCCTGGCTAGGTCTCATTTGAAAGATTTTACAACGGCGCATCTAACTGGCGCGGTCCCGGCGCGATCGGACTAAAGGTTCAGCCGCTACAAGCTAAAAACCGTTTTTTTTTTCCGTATGGCATGATGAGTGCAGGGCCCGAGCGGTCGGCCCTACTAGGCGAGTCCGCCTGCTACCGAACATTCCATACGGGAGCGATCATCTCATACGAAAAATTTCTCGTATGGCATGATCAGTGCCGGGCCCGAGCGCTCGGCTACTAGGCGAGGCCGCCCGATACCTAACATTTCATACGGGAGCAATCATCTCATACGGAAAAAAAACGGTTTTTGGCTTGTAGCGGCCGAACGGAAGGAGCTAGAAGCCCTGGCTAGGTCTCATTTGAAAGATTTTACAACGGCGCATCTAACTGGCGCGGTCCCGGCGCGATCGGACTAAAGGTTCAGCCGCTACAAGCCAAAAACCGTTTTTTTTTTCCGTATGGCATGATGAGTGCAGGGCCCGAGCGGTCGGCCCTACTAGGCGAGTCCGCCTGCTACCGAACATTCCATACGGGAGCGATCATCTCATACGAAAAATTTCTCGTATGGCATGATCAGTGCCGGGCCCGAGCGCTCGGCTACTAGGCGAGGCCGCCCGATACCTAACATTTCATACGGGAGCAATCATCTCATACGGAAAAAAAAACGGTTTTTGGCTTGTAGCGGCCGAACGGAAGGAGCTAGAAGCCCTGGCTAGGTCTCATTTGAAAGATTTTACAACGGCGCATCTAACTGGCGCGGTCCCGGCGCGATCGGACTAAAGGTTCAGCCGCTACAAGCCAAAAACCGTTTTTTTTTTCCGTATGGCATGATGAGTGCAGGGCCCGAGCGGTCGGCCCTACTAGGCGAGTCCGCCTGCTACCGAACATTCCATACGGGAGCGATCATCTCATACGAAAAATTTCTCGTATGGCATGATCAGTGCCGGGCCCGAGCGCTCGGCTACTAGGCGAGGCCGCCCGATACCTAACATTTCATACGGGAGCAATCATCTCATACGGAAAAAAAAACGGTTTTTGGCTTGTAGCGGCCGAACGGAAGGAGCTAGAAGCCCTGGCTAGGTCTCATTTGAAAGATTTTACAACGGCGCATCTAACTGGCGTGGTCCCGGCGCGATCGGACTAAAGGTTCAGCCGCTACAAGCCAAAAACCGTTTTTTTTTTCCGTATGGCATGATGAGTGCAGGGCCCGAGCGGTCGGCCCTACTAGGCGAGTCCGCCTGCTACCGAACATTCCATACGGGAGCGATCATCTCATACGAAAAATTTCTCGTATGGCATGATCAGTGCCGGGCCCGAGCGCTCGGCTACTAGGCGAGGCCGCCCGATACCTAACATTTCATACGGGAGCAATCATCTCATACGGAAAAAAAAACGGTTTTTGGCTTGTAGCGGCCGAACGGAAGGAGCTAGAAGCCCTGGCTAGGTCTCATTTGAAAGATTTTACAACGGCGCATCTAACTGGCGCGGTCCCGGCGCGATCGGACTAAAGGTTCAGCCGCTACAAGCCAAAAACCGTTTTTTTTTTCCGTATGGCATGATGAGTGCAGGGCCCGAGCGGTCGGCCCTACTAGGCGAGTCCGCCTGCTACCGAACATTCCATACGGGAGCGATCATCTCATACGAAAAATTTCTCGTATGGCATGATCAGTGCCGGGCCCGAGCGCTCGGCTACTAGGCGAGGCCGCCCGATACCTAACATTTCATACGGGAGCAATCATCTCATACGGAAAAAAAAACGGTTTTTGGCTTGTAGCGGCCGAACGGAAGGAGCTAGAAGCCCTGGCTAGGTCTCATTTGAAAGATTTTACAACGGCGCATCTAACTGGCGCGGTCCCGGCGCGATCGGACTAAAGGTTCAGCCGCTACAAGCCAAAAACCGTTTTTTTTTTTCCGTATGGCATGATGAGTGCAGGGCCCGAGCGGTCGGCCCTACTAGGCGAGTCCGCCTGCTACCGAACATTCCATACGGGAGCGATCATCTCATACGAAAAATTTCTTGTATGGCATGATCAGTGCCGGGCCCGAGCGCTCGGCTACTAGGCGAGGCCGCCCGATACCTAACATTTCATACGGGAGCAATCATCTCATACGGAAAAAAAAACGGTTTTTGGCTTGTAGCGGCCGAACGGAAGGAGCTAGAAGCCCTGGCTAGGTCTCATTTGAAAGATTTTACAACGGCGCATCTAACTGGCGCGGTCCCGGCGCGATCGGACTAAAGGTTCAGCCGCTACAAGCCAAAAACCGTTTTTTTTTTCCGTATGGCATGATGAGTGCAGGGCCCGAGCGGTCGGCCCTACTAGGCGAGTCCGCCTGCTACCGAACATTCCATACGGGAGCGATCATCTCATACGAAAAATTTCTCGTATGGCATGATCAGTGCCGGGCCCGAGCGCTCGGCTACTAGGCGAGGCCGCCCGATACCTAACATTTCATACGGGAGCAATCATCTCATACGGAAAAAAAAACGGTTTTTGGCTTGTAGCGGCCGAACGGAAGGAGCTAGAAGCCCTGGCTAGGTCTCATTTGAAAGATTTTACAACGGCGCATCTAACTGGCGCGGTCCCGGCGCGATCGGACTAAAGGTTCAGCCGCTACAAGCCAAAAACCGTTTTTTTTTTTCCGTATGGCATGATGAGTGCAGGGCCCGAGCGGTCGGCCCTACTAGGCGAGTCCGCCTGCTACCGAACATTCCATACGGGAGCGATCATCTCATACGAAAAATTTCTCGTATGGCATGATCAGTGCCGGGCCCGAGCGCTCGGCTACTAGGCGAGGCCGCCCGATACCTAACATTTCATACGGGAGCAATCATCTCATACGGAAAAAAAAACGGTTTTTGGCTTGTAGCGGCCGAACGGAAGGAGCTAGAAGCCCTGGCTAGGTCTCATTTGAAAGATTTTACAACGGCGCATCTAACTGGCGCGGTCCCGGCGCGATCGGACTAAAGGTTCAGCCGCTACAAGCCAAAAACCGTTTTTTTTTTCCGTATGGCATGATGAGTGCAGGGCCCGAGCGGTCGGCCCTACTAGGCGAGTCCGCCTGCTACCGAACATTCCATACGGGAGCGATCATCTCATACGAAAAATTTCTCGTATGGCATGATCAGTGCCGGGCCCGAGCGCTCGGCTACTAGGCGAGGCCGCCCGATACCTAACATTTCATACGGGAGCAATCATCTCATACGGAAAAAAAAACGGTTTTTGGCTTGTAGCGGCCGAACGGAAGGAGCTAGAAGCCCTGGCTAGGTCTCATTTGAAAGATTTTACAACGGCGCATCTAACTGGCGCGGTCCCGGCGCGATCGGACTAAAGGTTCAGCCGCTACAAGCCAAAAACCGTTTTTTTTTTCCGTATGGCATGATGAGTGCAGGGCCCGAGCGGTCGGCCCTACTAGGCGAGTCCGCCTGCTACCGAACATTCCATACGGGAGCGATCATCTCATACGAAAAATTTCTCGTATGGCATGATCAGTGCCGGGCCCGAGCGCTCGGCTACTAGGCGAGGCCGCCCGATACCTAACATTTCATACGGGAGCAATCATCTCATACGGAAAAAAAAAACGGTTTTTGGCTTGTAGCGGCCGAACGGAAGGAGCTAGAAGCCCTGGCTAGGTCTCATTTGAAAGATTTTACAACGGCGCATCTAACTGGCGCGGTCCCGGCGCGATCGGACTAAAGGTTCAGCCGCTACAAGCCAAAAACCGTTTTTTTTTTTCCGTATGGCATGATGAGTGCAGGGCCCGAGCGGTCGGCCCTACTAGGCGAGTCCGCCTGCTACCGAACATTCCATACGGGAGCGATATTCTCATACGAAAAATTTCTCGTATGGCATGATCAGTGCCGGGCCCGAGCGCTCGGCTACTAGGCGAGGCCGCCCGATACCTAACATTTCATACGGGAGCAATCATCTCATACGGAAAAAAAAAACGGTTTTTGGCTTGTAGCGGCCGAACGGAAGGAGCTAGAAGCCCTGGCTAGGTCTCATTTGAAAGATTTTACAACGGCGCATCTAACTGGCGCGGTCCCGGCGCGATCGGACTAAAGGTTCAGCCGCTACAAGCTAAAAACCGTTTTTTTTTTCCGTATGGCATGATGAGTGCAGGGCCCGAGCGGTCGGCCCTACTAGGCGAGTCCGCCTGCTACCGAACATTCCATACGGGAGCGATCATCTCATACGAAAAATTTCTCGTATGGCATGATCAGTGCCGGGCCCGAGCGCTCGGCTACTAGGCGAGGCCGCCCGATACCTAACATTTCATACGGGAGCAATCATCTCATACGGAAAAAAAAACGGTTTTTGGCTTGTAGCGGCCGAACGGAAGGAGCTAGAAGCCCTGGCTAGGTCTCATTTGAAAGATTTTACAACGGCGCATCTAACTGGCGCGGTCCCGGCGCGATCGGACTAAAGGTTCAGCCGCTACAAGCCAAAAACCGTTTTTTTTTTCCGTATGGCATGATGAGTGCAGGGCCCGAGCGGTCGGCCCTACTAGGCGAGTCCGCCTGCTACCGAACATTCCATACGGGAGCGATCATCTCATACGAAAAATTTCTCGTATGGCATGATCAGTGCCGGGCCCGAGCGCTCGGCTACTAGGCGAGGCCGCCCGATACCTAACATTTCATACGGGAGCAATCATCTCATACGGAAAAAAAAACGGTTTTTGGCTTGTAGCGGCCGAACGGAAGGAGCTAGAAGCCCTGGCTAGGTCTCATTTGAAAGATTTTACAACGGCGCATCTAACTGGCGCGGTCCCGGCGCGATCGGACTAAAGGTTCAGCCGCTACAAGCCAAAAACCGTTTTTTTTTTCCGTATGGCATGATGAGTGCAGGGCCCGAGCGGTCGGCCCTACTAGGCGAGTCCGCCTGCTACCGAACATTCCATACGGGAGCGATCATCTCATACGAAAAATTTCTCGTATGGCATGATCAGTGCCGGGCCCGAGCGCTCGGCTACTAGGCGAGGCCGCCCGATACCTAACATTTCATACGGGAGCAATCATCTCATACAGAAAAAAAAACGGTTTTTGGCTTGTAGCGGCCGAACGGAAGGAGCTAGAAGCCCTGGCTAGGTCTCATTTGAAAGATTTTACAACGGCGCATCTAACTGGCGCGGTCCCGGCGCGATCGGACTAAAGGTTCAGCCGCTACAAGCCAAAAACCGTTTTTTTTTTCCGTATGGCATGATGAGTGCAGGGCCCGAGCGGTCGGCCATACTAGGCGAGTCCGCCTGCTACCGAACATTCCATACGGGAGCGATCATCTCATACGAAAAATTTCTCGTATGGCATGATCAGTGCCGGGCCCGAGCGCTCGGCTACTAGGCGAGGCCGCCCGATACCTAACATTTCATACGGGAGCAATCATCTCATACGGAAAAAAAAACGGTTTTTGGCTTGTAGCGGCCGAACGGAAGGAGCTAGAAGCCCTGGCTAGGTCTCATTTGAAAGATTTTACAACGGCGCATCTAACTGGCGCGGTCCCGGCGCGATCGGACTAAAGGTTCAGCCGCTACAAGCCAAAAACCGTTTTTTTTTTCCGTATGGCATGATGAGTGCAGGGCCCGAGCGGTCGGCCCTACTAGGCGAGTCCGCCTGCTACCGAACATTCCATACGGGAGCGATCATCTCATACGAAAAATTTCTCGTATGGCATGATCAGTGCCGGGCCCGAGCGCTCGGCTACTAGGCGAGGCCGCCCGATACCTAACATTTCATACGGGAGCAATCATCTCATACGGAAAAAAAAACGGTTTTTGGCTTGTAGCGGCCGAACGGAAGGAGCTAGAAGCCCTGGCTAGGTCTCATTTGAAAGATTTTACAACGGCGCATCTAACTGGCGCGGTCCCGGCGCGATCGGACTAAAGGTTCAGCCGCTACAAGCCAAAAACCGTTTTTTTTTTTCCGTATGGCATGATGAGTGCAGGGCCCGAGCGGTCGGCCCTACTAGGCGAGTCCGCCTGCTACCGAACATTCCATACGGGAGCGATCATCTCATACGAAAAATTTCTCGTATGGCATGATCAGTGCCGGGCCCGAGCGCTCGGCTACTAGGCGAGGCCGCCCGATACCTAACATTTCATACGGGAGCAATCATCTCATACGGAAAAAAAAACGGTTTTTGGCTTGTAGCGGCCGAACGGAAGGAGCTAGAAGCCCTGGCTAGGTCTCATTTGAAAGATTTTACAACGGCGCATCTAACTGGCGCGGTCCCGGCGCGATCGGACTAAAGGTTCAGCCGCTACAAGCCAAAAACCGTTTTTTTTTTCCGTATGGCATGATGAGTGCAGGGCCCGAGCGGTCGGCCCTACTAGGCGAGTCCGCCTGCTACCGAACATTCCATACGGGAGCGATCATCTCATACGAAAAATTTCTCGTATGGCATGATCAGTGCCGGGCCCGAGCGCTCGGCTACTAGGCGAGGCCGCCCGATACCTAACATTTCATACGGGAGCAATCATCTCATACGGAAAAAAAACGGTTTTTGGCTTGTAGCGGCCGAACGGAAGGAGCTAGAAGCCTTGGCTAGGTCTCATTTGAAAGATTTTACAACGGCGCATCTAACTGGCGCGGTCCCAGCGCGATCGGACTAAAGGTTCAGCCGCTACAAGCCAAAAACCGTTTTTTTTTTTCCGTATGGCATGATGAGTGCAGGGCCCGAGCGGTCGGCCCTACTAGGCGAGTCCGCCTGCTACCGAACATTCCATACGGGAGCGATCATCTCATACGAAAAATTTCTCGTATGGCATGATCAGTGCCGGGCCCGAGCGCTCGGCTACTAGGCGAGGCCGCCCGATACCTAACATTTCATACGGGAGCAATCATCTCATACGGAAAAAAAAACGGTTTTTGGCTTGTAGCGGCCGAACGGAAGGAGCTAGAAGCCCTGGCTAGGTCTCATTTGAAAGATTTTACAACGGCGCATCTAACTGGCGCGGTCTCGGCGCGATCGGACTAAAGGTTCAGCCGCTACAAGCCAAAAACCGTTTTTTTTTTCCGTATGGCATGATGAGTGCAGGGCCCGAGCGGTCGGCCCTACTAGGCGAGTCCGCCTGCTACCGAACATTCCATACGGGAGCGATCATCTCATACGAAAAATTTCTCGTATGGCATGATCAGTGCCGGGCCCGAGCGCTCGGCTACTAGGCGAGGCCGCCCGATACCTAACATTTCATACGGGAGCAATCATCTCATACGGAAAAAAAAACGGTTTTTGGCTTGTAGCGGCCGAACGGAAGGAGCTAGAAGCCCTGGCTAGGTCTCATTTGAAAGATTTTACAACGGCGCATCTAACTGGCGCGGTCCCGGCGCGATCGGACTAAAGGTTCAGCCGCTACAAGCCAAAAACCGTTTTTTTTTTCCGTATGGCATGATGAGTGCAGGGCCCGAGCGGTCGGCCCTACTAGGCGAGTCCGCCTGCTACCGAACATTCCATACGGGAGCGATCATCTCATACGAAAAATTTCTCGTATGGCATGATCAGTGCCGGGCCCGAGCGCTCGGCTACTAGGCGAGGCCGCCCGATACCTAACATTTCATACGGGAGCAATCATCTCATACGGAAAAAAAAACGGTTTTTGGCTTGTAGCGGCCGAACGGAAGGAGCTAGAAGCCCTGGCTAGGTCTCATTTGAAAGATTTTACAACGGCGCATCTAACTGGCGCGGTCCCGGCGCGATCGGACTAAAGGTTCAGCCGCTACAAGCCAAAAACCGTTTTTTTTTTCCGTATGGCATGATGAGTGCAGGGCCCGAGCGGTCGGCCCTACTAGGCGAGTCCGCCTGCTACCGAACATTCCATACGGGAGCGATCATCTCATACGAAAAATTTCTCGTATGGCATGATCAGTGCCGGGCCCGAGCGCTCGGCTACTAGGCGAGGCCGCCCGATACCTAACATTTCATACGGGAGCAATCATCTCATACGGAAAAAAAAACGGTTTTTGGCTTGTAGCGGCCGAACGGAAGGAGCTAGAAGCCCTGGCTAGGTCTCATTTGAAAGATTTTACAACGGCGCATCTAACTGGCGCGGTCCCGGCGCGATCGGACTAAAGGTTCAGCCGCTACAAGCCAAAAACCGTTTTTTTTTCCGTATGGCATGATGAGTGCAGGGCCCGAGCGGTCGGCCCTACTAGGCGAGTCCGCCTGCTACCGAACATTCCATACGGGAGCGATCATCTCATACGAAAAATTTCTCGTATGGCATGATCAGTGCCGGGCCCGAGCGCTCGGCTACTAGGCGAGGCCGCCCGATACCTAACATTTCATACGGGAGCAATCATCTCATACGGAAAAAAAAACGGTTTTTGGCTTGTAGCGGCCGAACGGAAGGAGCTAGAAGCCCTGGCTAGGTCTCATTTGAAATATTTTACAACGGCGCATCTAACTGGCGCGGTCCCGGCGCGATCGGACTAAAGGTTCAGCCGCTACAAGCCAAAAACCGTTTTTTTTTTCCGTATGGCATGATGAGTGCAGGGCCCGAGCGGTCGGCCCTACTAAGCGAGTCCGCCTGCTACCGAACATTCCATACGGGAGCGATCATCTCATACGAAAAATTTCTCGTATGGCATGATCAGTGCCGGGCCCGAGCGCTCGGCTACTAGGCGAGGCCGCCCGATACCTAACATTTCATACGGGAGCAATCATCTCATACGGAAAAAAAAACGGTTTTTGGCTTGTAGCGGCCGAACGGAAGGAGCTAGAAGCCCTGGCTAGGTCTCATTTGAAAGATTTTACAACGGCGCATCTAACTGGCGCGGTCCCGGCGCGATCGGACTAAAGGTTCAGCCGCTACAAGCCAAAAACCGTTTTTTTTTTCCGTATGGCATGATGAGTGCAGGGCCCGAGCGGTCGGCCCTACTAGGCGAGTCCGCCTGCTACCGAACATTCCATACGGGAGCGATCATCTCATACGAAAAATTTCTCGTATGGCATGATCAGTGCCGGGCCCGAGCGCTCGGCTACTAGGCGAGGCCGCCCGATACCTAACATTTCATACGGGAGCAATCATCTCATACGGAAAAAAAAACGGTTTTTGGCTTGTAGCGGCCGAACGGAAGGAGCTAGAAGCCCTGGCTAGGTCTCATTTGAAAGATTTTACAACGGCGCATCTAACTGGCGCGGTCCCGGCGCGATCGGACTAAAGGTTCAGCCGCTACAAGCCAAAAACCGTTTTTTTTTTCCGTATGGCATGATGAGTGCAGGGCCCGAGCGGTCGGCCCTACTAGGCGAGTCCGTCTGCTACCGAACATTCCATACGGGAGCGATCATCTCATACGAAAAATTTCTCGTATGGCATGATCAGTGCCGGGCCCGAGCGCTCGGCTACTAGGCGAGGCCGCCCGATACCTAACATTTCATACGGGAGCAATCATCTCATACGGAAAAAAAAACGGTTTTTGGCTTGTAGCGGCCGAACGGAAGGAGCTAGAAGCCCTGGCTAGGTCTCATTTGAAAGATTTTACAACGGCGCATCTAACTGGCGCGGTCCCGGCGCGATCGGACTAAAGGTTCAGCCGCTACAAGCCAAAAACCGTTTTTTTTTTCCGTATGGCATGATGAGTGCAGGGCCCGAGCGGTCGGCCCTACTAGGCGAGTCCGCCTGCTACCGAACATTCCATACGGGAGCGATCATCTCATACGAAAAATTTCTCGTATGGCATGATCAGTGCCGGGCCCGAGCGCTCGGCTACTAGGCGAGGCCGCCCGATACCTAACATTTCATACGGGAGCAATCATCTCATACGGAAAAAAAAACGGTTTTTGGCTTGTAGCGGCCGAACGGAAGGAGCTAGAAGCCCTGGCTAGGTCTCATTTGAAAGATTTTACAACGGCGCATCTAACTGGCGCGGTCCCGGCGCGATCGGACTAAAGGTTCAGCCGCTACAAGCCAAAAACCGTTTTTTTTTTTCCGTATGGCATGATGAGTGCAGGGCCCGAGCGGTCGGCCCTACTAGGCGAGTCCGCCTGCTACCGAACATTCCATACGGGAGCGATCATCTCATACGAAAAATTTCTCGTATGGCATGATCAGTGCCGGGCCCGAGCGCTCGGCTACTAGGCGAGGCCGCCCGATACCTAACATTTCATACGGGAGCAATCATCTCATACGGAAAAAAAAACGGTTTTTGGCTTGTAGCGGCCGAACGGAAGGAGCTAGAAGCCCTGGCTAGGTCTCATTTGAAAGATTTTACAACGGCGCATCTAACTGGCGCGGTCCCGGCGCGATCGGACTAAAGGTTCAGCCGCTACAAGCCAAAAACCGTTTTTTTTTTTCCGTATGGCATGATGAGTGCAGGGCCCGAGCGGTCGGCCCTACTAGGCGAGTCCGCCTGCTACCGAACATTCCATACGGGAGCGATCATCTCATACGAAAAATTTCTCGTATGGCATGATCAGTGCCGGGCCCGAGCGCTCGGCTACTAGGCGAGGCCGCCCGATACCTAACATTTCATACGGGAGCAATCATCTCATACGGAAAAAAAAACGGTTTTTGGCTTGTAGCGGCCGAACGGAAGGAGCTAGAAGCCCTGGCTAGGTCTCATTTGAAAGATTTTACAACGGCGCATCTAACTGGCGCGGTCCCGGCGCGATCGGACTAAAGGTTCAGCCGCTACAAGCCAAAAACCGTTTTTTTTTTCCGTATGGCATGATGAGTGCAGGGCCCGAGCGGTCGGCCCTACTAGGCGAGTCCGCCTGCTACCGAACATTCCATACGGGAGCGATCATCTCATACGAAAAATTTCTCGTATGGCATGATCAGTGCCGGGCCCGAGCGCTCGGCTACTAGGCGAGGCCGCCCGATACCTAACATTTCATACGGGAGCAATCATCTCATACGGAAAAAAAAACGGTTTTTGGCTTGTAGCGGCCGAACGGAAGGAGCTAGAAGCCCTGGCTAGGTCTCATTTGAAAGATTTTACAACGGCGCATCTAACTGGCGCGGTCCCGGCGCGATCGGACTAAAGGTTCAGCCGCTACAAGCCAAAAACCGTTTTTTTTTTCCGTATGGCATGATGAGTGCAGGGCCCGAGCGGTCGGCCCTACTAGGCGAGTCCGCCTGCTACCGAACATTCCATACGGGAGCGATCATCTCATACGAAAAATTTCTCGTATGGCATGATCAGTGCCGGGCCCGAGCGCTCGGCTACTAGGCGAGGCCGCCCGATACCTAACATTTCATACGGGAGCAATCATCTCATACGGAAAAAAAAAACGGTTTTTGGCTTGTAGCGGCCGAACGGAAGGAGCTAGAAGCCCTGGCTAGGTCTCATTTGAAAGATTTTACAACGGCGCATCTAACTGGCGCGGTCCCGGCGCGATCGGACTAAAGGTTCAGCCGCTACAAGCCAAAAACCGTTTTTTTTTTCCGTATGGCATGATGAGTGCAGGGCCCGAGCGGTCGGCCCTACTAGGCGAGTCCGCCTGCTACCGAACATTCCATACGGGAGCGATCATCTCATACGAAAAATTTCTCGTATGGCATGATCAGTGCCGGGCCCGAGCGCTCGGCTACTAGGCGAGGCCGCCCGATACCTAACATTTCATACGGGAGCAATCATCTCATACGGAAAAAAAAACGGTTTTTGGCTTGTAGCGGCCGAACGGAAGGAGCTAGAAGCCCTGGCTAGGTCTCATTTGAAAGATTTTACAACGGCGCATCTAACTGGCGCGGTCCCAGCGCGATCGGACTAAAGGTTCAGCCGCTACAAGCCAAAAACCGTTTTTTTTTTCCGTATGGCATGATGAGTGCAGGGCCCGAGCGGTCGGCCCTACTAGGCGAGTCCGCCTGCTACCGAACATTCCATACGGGAGCGATCATCTCATACGAAAAATTTCTCGTATGGCATGATCAGTGCCGGGCCCGAGCGCTCGGCTACTAGGCGAGGCCGCCCGATACCTAACATTTCATACGGGAGCAATCATCTCATACGGAAAAAAAAACGGTTTTTGGCTTGTAGCGGCCGAACGGAAGGAGCTAGAAGCCCTGGCTAGGTCTCATTTGAAAGATTTTACAACGGCGCATCTAACTGGCGCGGTCCCGGCGCGATCGGACTAAAGGTTCAGCCGCTACAAGCCAAAAACCGTTTTTTTTTTCCGTATGGCATGATCAGTGCAGGGCCCGAGCGGTCGGCCCTACTAGGCGAGTCCGCCTGCTACCGAACATTCCATACGGGAGCGATCATCTCATACGAAAAATTTCTCGTATGGCATGATCAGTGCCGGGCCCGAGCGCTCGGCTACTAGGCGAGGCCGCCCGATACCTAACATTTCATACGGGAGCAATCATCTCATACGGAAAAAAAAACGGTTTTTGGCTTGTAGCGGCCGAACGGAAGGAGCTAGAAGCCCTGGCTAGGTCTCATTTGAAATATTTTACAACGGCGCATCTAACTGGCGCGGTCCCGGCGCGATCGGACTAAAGGTTCAGCCGCTACAAGCCAAAAACCGTTTTTTTTTTCCGTATGGCATGATGAGTGCAGGGCCCGAGCGGTCGGCCCTACTAAGCGAGTCCGCCTGCTACCGAACATTCCATACGGGAGCGATCATCTCATACGAAAAATTTCTCGTATGGCATGATCAGTGCCGGGCCCGAGCGCTCGGCTACTAGGCGAGGCCGCCCGATACCTAACATTTCATACGGGAGCAATCATCTCATACGGAAAAAAAAACGGTTTTTGGCTTGTAGCGGCCGAACGGAAGGAGCTAGAAGCCCTGGCTAGGTCTCATTTGAAAGATTTTACAACGGCGCATCTAACTGGCGCGGTCCCGGCGCGATCGGACTAAAGGTTCAGCCGCTACAAGCCAAAAACCGTTTTTTTTTTCCGTATGGCATGATGAGTGCAGGGCCCGAGCGGTCGGCCCTACTAGGCGAGTCCGCCTGCTACCGAACATTCCATACGGGAGCGATCATCTCATACGAAAAATTTCTCGTATGGCATGATCAGTGCCGGGCCCGAGCGCTCGGCTACTAGGCGAGGCCGCCCGATACCTAACATTTCATACGGGAGCAATCATCTCATACGGAAAAAAAAACGGTTTTTGGCTTGTAGCGGCCGAACGGAAGGAGCTAGAAGCCCTGGCTAGGTCTCATTTGAAAGATTTTACAACGGCGCATCTAACTGGCGCGGTCCCGGCGCGATCGGACTAAAGGTTCAGCCGCTACAAGCCAAAAACCGTTTTTTTTTTCCGTATGGCATGATGAGTGCAGGGCCCGAGCGGTCGGCCCTACTAGGCGAGTCCGTCTGCTACCGAACATTCCATACGGGAGCGATCATCTCATACGAAAAATTTCTCGTATGGCATGATCAGTGCCGGGCCCGAGCGCTCGGCTACTAGGCGAGGCCGCCCGATACCTAACATTTCATACGGGAGCAATCATCTCATACGGAAAAAAAAACGGTTTTTGGCTTGTAGCGGCCGAACGGAAGGAGCTAGAAGCCCTGGCTAGGTCTCATTTGAAAGATTTTACAACGGCGCATCTAACTGGCGCGGTCCCGGCGCGATCGGACTAAAGGTTCAGCCGCTACAAGCCAAAAACCGTTTTTTTTTTCCGTATGGCATGATGAGTGCAGGGCCCGAGCGGTCGGCCCTACTAGGCGAGTCCGCCTGCTACCGAACATTCCATACGGGAGCGATCATCTCATACGAAAAATTTCTCGTATGGCATGATCAGTGCCGGGCCCGAGCGCTCGGCTACTAGGCGAGGCCGCCCGATACCTAACATTTCATACGGGAGCAATCATCTCATACGGAAAAAAAAACGGTTTTTGGCTTGTAGCGGCCGAACGGAAGGAGCTAGAAGCCCTGGCTAGGTCTCATTTGAAAGATTTTACAACGGCGCATCTAACTGGCGCGGTCCCGGCGCGATCGGACTAAAGGTTCAGCCGCTACAAGCCAAAAACCGTTTTTTTTTTTCCGTATGGCATGATGAGTGCAGGGCCCGAGCGGTCGGCCCTACTAGGCGAGTCCGCCTGCTACCGAACATTCCATACGGGAGCGATCATCTCATACGAAAAATTTCTCGTATGGCATGATCAGTGCCGGGCCCGAGCGCTCGGCTACTAGGCGAGGCCGCCCGATACCTAACATTTCATACGGGAGCAATCATCTCATACGGAAAAAAAAACGGTTTTTGGCTTGTAGCGGCCGAACGGAAGGAGCTAGAAGCCCTGGCTAGGTCTCATTTGAAAGATTTTACAACGGCGCATCTAACTGGCGCGGTCCCGGCGCGATCGGACTAAAGGTTCAGCCGCTACAAGCCAAAAACCGTTTTTTTTTTCCGTATGGCATGATGAGTGCAGGGCCCGAGCGGTCGGCCCTACTAGGCGAGTCCGCCTGCTACCGAACATTCCATACGGGAGCGATCATCTCATACGAAAAATTTCTCGTATGGCATGATCAGTGCCGGGCCCGAGCGCTCGGCTACTAGGCGAGGCCGCCCGATACCTAACATTTCATACGGGAGCAATCATCTCATACGGAAAAAAAAACGGTTTTTGGCTTGTAGCGGCCGAACGGAAGGAGCTAGAAGCCCTGGCTAGGTCTCATTTGAAAGATTTTACAACGGCGCATCTAACTGGCGCGGTCCCGGCGCGATCGGACTAAAGGTTCAGCCGCTACAAGCCAAAAACCGTTTTTTTTTTCCGTATGGCATGATGAGTGCAGGGCCCGAGCGGTCGGCCCTACTAGGCGAGTCCGCCTGCTACCGAACATTCCATACGGGAGCGATCATCTCATACGAAAAATTTCTCGTATGGCATGATCAGTGCCGGGCCCGAGCGCTCGGCTACTAGGCGAGGCCGCCCGATACCTAACATTTCATACGGGAGCAATCATCTCATACGGAAAAAAAAACGGTTTTTGGCTTGTAGCGGCCGAACGGAAGGAGCTAGAAGCCCTGGCTAGGTCTCATTTGAAAGATTTTACAACGGCGCATCTAACTGGCGCGGTCCCGGCGCGATCGGACTAAAGGTTCAGCCGCTACAAGCCAAAAACCGTTTTTTTTTTCCGTATGGCATGATGAGTGCAGGGCCCGAGCGGTCGGCCCTACTAGGCGAGTCCGCCTGCTACCGAACATTCCATACGGGAGCGATCATCTCATACGAAAAATTTCTCGTATGGCATGATCAGTGCCGGGCCCGAGCGCTCGGCTACTAGGCGAGGCCGCCCGATACCTAACATTTCATACGGGAGCAATCATCTCATACGGAAAAAAAAAACGGTTTTTGGCTTGTAGCGGCCGAACGGAAGGAGCTAGAAGCCCTGGCTAGGTCTCATTTGAAAGATTTTACAACGGCGCATCTAACTGGCGCGGTCCCGGCGCGATCGGACTAAAGGTTCAGCCGCTACAAGCCAAAAACCGTTTTTTTTTTCCGTATGGCATGATGAGTGCAGGGCCCGAGCGGTCGGCCCTACTAGGCGAGTCCGCCTGCTACCGAACATTCCATACGGGAGCGATCATCTCATACGAAAAATTTCTCGTATGGCATGATCAGTGCCGGGCCCGAGCGCTCGGCTACTAGGCGAGGCCGCCCGATACCTAACATTTCATACGGGAGCAATCATCTCATACGGAAAAAAAACGGTTTTTGGCTTGTAGCGGCCGAACGGAAGGAGCTAGAAGCCCTGGCTAGGTCTCATTTGAAAGATTTTACAACGGCGCATCTAACTGGCGCGGTCCCAGCGCGATCGGACTAAAGGTTCAGCCGCTACAAGCCAAAAACCGTTTTTTTTTTCCGTATGGCATGATGAGTGCAGGGCCCGAGCGGTCGGCCCTACTAGGCGAGTCCGCCTGCTACCGAACATTCCATACGGGAGCGATCATCTCATACGAAAAATTTCTCGTATGGCATGATCAGTGCCGGGCCCGAGCGCTCGGCTACTAGGCGAGGCCGCCCGATACCTAACATTTCATACGGGAGCAATCATCTCATACGGAAAAAAAAACGGTTTTTGGCTTGTAGCGGCCGAACGGAAGGAGCTAGAAGCCCTGGCTAGGTCTCATTTGAAAGATTTTACAACGGCGCATCTAACTGGCGCGGTCCCGGCGCGATCGGACTAAAGGTTCAGCCGCTACAAGCCAAAAACCGTTTTTTTTTTCCGTATGGCATGATGAGTGCAGGGCCCGAGCGGTCGGCCCTACTAGGCGAGTCCGCCTGCTACCGAACATTCCATACGGGAGCGATCATCTCATACGAAAAATTTCTCGTATGGCATGATCAGTGCCGGGCCCGAGCGCTCGGCTACTAGGCGAGGCCGCCCGATACCTAACATTTCATACGGGAGCAATCATCTCATACGGAAAAAAAAACGGTTTTTGGCTTGTAGCGGCCGAACGGAAGGAGCTAGAAGCCCTGGCTAGGTCTCATTTGAAAGATTTTACAACGGCGCATCTAACTGGCGCGGTCCCGGCGCGATCGGACTAAAGGTTCAGCCGCTACAAGCCAAAAACCGTTTTTTTTTTCCGTATGGCATGATGAGTGCAGGGCCCGAGCGGTCGGCCCTACTAGGCGAGTCCGCCTGCTACCGAACATTCCATACGGGAGCGATCATCTCATACGAAAAATTTCTCGTATGGCATGATCAGTGCCGGGCCCGAGCGCTCGGCTACTAGGCGAGGCCGCCCGATACCTAACATTTCATACGGGAGCAATCATCTCATACGGAAAAAAAACGGTTTTTGGCTTGTAGCGGCCGAACGGAAGGAGCTAGAAGCCCTGGCTAGGTCTCATTTGAAAGATTTTACAACGGCGCATCTAACTGGCGCGGTCCCAGCGCGATCGGACTAAAGGTTCAGCCGCTACAAGCCAAAAACCGTTTTTTTTTTCCGTATGGCATGATGAGTGCAGGGCCCGAGCGGTCGGCCCTACTAGGCGAGTCCGCCTGCTACCGAACATTCCATACGGGAGCGATCATCTCATACGAAAAATTTCTCGTATGGCATGATCAGTGCCGGGCCCGAGCGCTCGGCTACTAGGCGAGGCCGCCCGATACCTAACATTTCATACGGGAGCAATCATCTCATACGGAAAAAAAAACGGTTTTTGGCTTGTAGCGGCCGAACGGAAGGAGCTAGAAGCCCTGGCTAGGTCTCATTTGAAAGATTTTACAACGGCGCATCTAACTGGCGCGGTCCCGGCGCGATCGGACTAAAGGTTCAGCCGCTACAAGCCAAAAACCGTTTTTTTTTTTCCGTATGGCATGATGAGTGCAGGGCCCGAGCGGTCGGCCCTACTAGGCGAGTCCGCCTGCTACCGAACATTCCATACGGGAGCGATCATCTCATACGAAAAATTTCTCGTATGGCATGATCAGTGCCGGGCCCGAGCGCTCGGCTACTAGGCGAGGCCGCCCGATACCTAACATTTCATACGGGAGCAATCATCTCATACGGAAAAAAAAACGGTTTTTGGCTTGTAGCGGCCGAACGGAAGGAGCTAGAAGCCCTGGCTAGGTCTCATTTGAAAGATTTTACAACGGCGCATCTAACTGGCGCGGTCCCGGCGCGATCGGACTAAAGGTTCAGCCGCTACAAGCCAAAAACCGTTTTTTTTTTCCGTATGGCATGATGAGTGCAGGGCCCGAGCGGTCGGCCCTACTAGGCGAGTCCGCCTGCTACCGAACATTCCATACGGGAGCGATCATCTCATAAGAAAAATTTCTCGTATGGCATGATCAGTGCCGGGCCCGAGCGCTCGGCTACTAGGCGAGGCCGCCCGATACCTAACATTTCATACGGGAGCAATCATCTCATACGGAAAAAAAAACGGTTTTTGGCTTGTAGCGGCCGAACGGAAGGAGCTAGAAGCCCTGGCTAGGTCTCATTTGAAAGATTTTACAACGGCGCATCTAACTGGCGCGGTCCCGGCGCGATCGGACTAAAGGTTCAGCCGCTACAAGCCAAAAACCGTTTTTTTTTTCCGTATGGCATGATGAGTGCAGGGCCCGAGCGGTCGGCCCTACTAGGCGAGTCCGCCTGCTACCGAACATTCCATACGGGAGCGATCATCTCATACGAAAAATTTCTCGTATGGCATGATCAGTGCCGGGCCCGAGCGCTCGGCTACTAGGCGAGGCCGCCCGATACCTAACATTTCATACGGGAGCAATCATCTCATACGGAAAAAAAAAACGGTTTTTGGCTTGTAGCGGCCGAACGGAAGGAGCTAGAAGCCCTGGCTAGGTCTCATTTGAAAGATTTTACAACGGCGCATCTAACTGGCGCGGTCCCGGCGCGATCGGACTAAAGGTTCAGCCGCTACAAGCCAAAAACCGTTTTTTTTTTCCGTATGGCATGATGAGTGCAGGGCCCGAGCGGTCGGCCCTACTAGGCGAGTCCGCCTGCTACCGAACATTCCATACGGGAGCGATATTCTCATACGAAAAATTTCTCGTATGGCATGATCAGTGCCGGGCCCGAGCGCTCGGCTACTAGGCGAGGCCGCCCGATACCTAACATTTCATACGGGAGCAATCATCTCATACGGAAAAAAAAACGGTTTTTGGCTTGTAGCGGCCGAACGGAAGGAGCTAGAAGCCCTGGCTAGGTCTCATTTGAAAGATTTTACAACGGCGCATCTAACTGGCCCGGTCCCGGCGCGATCGGACTAAAGGTTCAGCCGCTACAAGCCAAAAACCGTTTTTTTTTTCCGTATGGCATGATGAGTGCAGGGCCCGAGCGGTCGGCCCTACTAGGCGAGTCCGCCTGCTACCGAACATTCCATACGGGAGCGATCATCTCATACGAAAAATTTCTCGTATGGCATGATCAGTGCCGGGCCCGAGCGCTCGGCTACTAGGCGAGGCCGCCCGATACCTAACATTTCATACGGGAGCAATCATCTCATACGGAAAAAAAAACGGTTTTTGGCTTGTAGCGGCCGAACGGAAGGAGCTAGAAGCCCTGGCTAGGTCTCATTTGAAAGATTTTACAACGGCGCATCTAACTGGCGCAGTCCCGGCGCGATCGGACTAAAGGTTCAGCCGCTACAAGCCAAAAACCGTTTTTTTTTTTCCGTATGGCATGATGAGTGCAGGGCCCGAGCGGTCGGCCCTACTAGGCGAGTCCGCCTGCTACCGAACATTCCATACGGGAGCGATCATCTCATACGAAAAATTTCTCGTATGGCATGATCAGTGCCGGGCCCGAGCGCTCGGCTACTAGGCGAGGCCGCCCGATACCTAACATTTCATACTGGAGCAATCATCTCATACGGAAAAAAAACGGTTTTTGGCTTGTAGCGGCCGAACGGAAGGAGCTAGAAGCCCTGGCTAGGTCTCATTTGAAAGATTTTACAACGGCGCATCTAACTGGCGCGGTCCCGGCGCGATCGGACTAAAGGTTCAGCCGCTACAAGCCAAAAACCGTTTTTTTTTCCGTATGGCATGATGAGTGCAGGGCCCGAGCGGTCGGCCCTACTAGGCGAGTCCGCCTGCTACCGAACATTCCATACGGGAGCGATCATCTCATACGAAAAATTTCTCGTATGGCATGATCAGTGCCGGGCCCGAGCGCTCGGCTACTAGGCGAGGCCGCCCGATACCTAACATTTCATACGGGAGCAATCATCTCATACGGAAAAAAAAACGGTTTTTGGCTTGTAGCGGCCGAACGGAAGGAGCTAGAAGCCCTGGCTAGGTCTCATTTGAAAGATTTTACAACGGCGCATCTAACTGGCGCGGTCCCGGCGCGATCGGACTAAAGGTTCAGCCGCTACAAGCCAAAAACCGTTTTTTTTTTCCGTATGGCATGATGAGTGCAGGGCCCGAGCGGTCGGCCCTACTAGGCGAGTCCGCCTGCTACCGAACATTCCATACGGGAGCGATCATCTCATACGAAAAATTTCTCGTATGGCATGATCAGTGCCGGGCCCGAGCGCTCGGCTACTAGGCGAGGCCGCCCGATACCTAACATTTCATACGGGAGCAATCATCTCATACGGAAAAAAAAACGGTTTTTGGCTTGTAGCGGCCGAACGGAAGGAGCTAGAAGCCCTGGCTAGGTCTCATTTGAAAGATTTTACAACGGCGCATCTAACTGGCGCGGTCCCGGCGCGATCGGACTAAAGGTTCAGCCGCTACAAGCCAAAAACCGTTTTTTTTTTTCCGTATGGCATGATGAGTGCAGGGCCCGAGCGGTCGGCCCTACTAGGCGAGTCCGCCTGCTACCGAACATTCCATACGGGAGCGATCATCTCATACGAAAAATTTCTCGTATGGCATGATCAGTGCCGGGCCCGAGCGCTCGGCTACTAGGCGAGGCCGCCCGATACCTAACATTTCATACGGGAGCAATCATCTCATACGGAAAAAAAAACGGTTTTTGGCTTGTAGCGGCCGAACGGAAGGAGCTAGAAGCCCTGGCTAGGTCTCATTTGAAAGATTTTACAACGGCGCATCTAACTGGCGCGGTCCCGGCGCGATCGGACTAAAGGTTCAGCCGCTACAAGCCAAAAACCTTTTTTTTTTCCGTATGGCATGATGAGTGCAGGGCCCGAGCGGTCGGCCCTACTAGGCGAGTCCGCCTGCTACCGAACATTCCATACGGGAGCGATCATCTCATACGAAAAATTTCTCGTATGGCATGATCAGTGCCGGGCCCGAGCGCTCGGCTACTAGGCGAGGCCGCCCGATACCTAACATTTCATACGGGAGCAATCATCTCATACGGAAAAAAAACGGTTTTTGGCTTGTAGCGGCCGAACGGAAGGAGCTAGAAGCCCTGGCTAGGTCTCATTTGAAAGATTTTACAACGGCGCATCTAACTGGCGCGGTCCCGGCGCGATCGGACTAAAGGTTCAGCCGCTACAAGCCAAAAACCGTTTTTTTTTTCCGTATGGCATGATGAGTGCAGGGCCCGAGCGGTCGGCCCTACTAGGCGAGTCCGCCTGCTACCGAACATTCCATACGGGAGCGATCATCTCATACGAAAAATTTCTCGTATGGCATGATCAGTGCCGGGCCCGAGCGCTCGGCTACTAGGCGAGGCCGCCCGATACCTAACATTTCATACGGGAGCAATCATCTCATACGGAAAAAAAAACGGTTTTTGGCTTGTAGCGGCCGAACGGAAGGAGCTAGAAGCCCTGGCTAGGTCTCATTTGAAAGATTTTACAACGGCGCATCTAACTGGCGCGGTCCCGGCGCGATCGGACTAAAGGTTCAGCCGCTACAAGCCAAAAACCGTTTTTTTTTTTCCGTATGGCATGATGAGTGCAGGGCCCGAGCGGTCGGCCCTACTAGGCGAGTCCGCCTGCTACCGAACATTCCATACGGGAGCGATCATCTCATACGAAAAATTTCTCGTATGGCATGATCAGTGCCGGGCCCGAGCGCTCGGCTACTAGGCGAGGCCGCCCGATACCTAACATTTCATACGGGAGCAATCATCTCATACGGAAAAAAAAACGGTTTTTGGCTTGTAGCGGCCGAACGGAAGGAGCTAGAAGCCCTGGCTAGGTCTCATTTGAAAGATTTTACAACGGCGCATCTAACTGGCGCGGTCCCGGCGCGATCGGACTAAAGGTTCAGCCGCTACAAGCCAAAAACCGTTTTTTTTTTCCGTATGGCATGATGAGTGCAGGGCCCGAGCGGTCGGCCCTACTAGGCGAGTCCGCCTGCTACCGAACATTCCATACGGGAGCGATCATCTCATACGAAAAATTTCTCGTATGGCATGATCAGTGCCGGGCCCGAGCGCTCGGCTACTAGGCGAGGCCGCCCGATACCTAACATTTCATACGGGAGCAATCATCTCATACGGAAAAAAAAACGGTTTTTGGCTTGTAGCGGCCGAACGGAAGGAGCTAGAAGCCCTGGCTAGGTCTCATTTGAAAGATTTTACAACGGCGCATCTAACTGGCGCGGTCCCGGCGCGATCGGACTAAAGGTTCAGCCGCTACAAGCCAAAAACCGTTTTTTTTTTCCGTATGGCATGATGAGTGCAGGGCCCGAGCGGTCGGCCCTACTAGGCGAGTCCGCCTGCTACCGAACATTCCATACGGGAGCGATATTCTCATACGAAAAATTTCTCGTATGGCATGATCAGTGCCGGGCCCGAGCGCTCGGCTACTAGGCGAGGCCGCCCGATACCTAACATTTCATACGGGAGCAATCATCTCATACGGAAAAAAAAACGGTTTTTGGCTTGTAGCGGCCGAACGGAAGGAGCTAGAAGCCCTGGCTAGGTCTCATTTGAAAGATTTTACAACGGCGCATCTAACTGGCGCGGTCCCGGCGCGATCGGACTAAAGGTTCAGCCGCTACAAGCCAAAAACCGTTTTTTTTTTCCGTATGGCATGATGAGTGCAGGGCCCGAGCGGTCGGCCCTACTAGGCGAGTCCGCCTGCTACCGAACATTCCATACGGGAGCGATCATCTCATACGAAAAATTTCTCGTATGGCATGATCAGTGCCGGGCCCGAGCGCTCGGCTACTAGGCGAGGCCGCCCGATACCTAACATTTCATACGGGAGCAATCATCTCATACGGAAAAAAAACGGTTTTTGGCTTGTAGCGGCCGAACGGAAGGAGCTAGAAGCCCTGGCTAGGTCTCATTTGAAAGATTTTACAACGGCGCATCTAACTGGCGCGGTCCCGGCGCGATCGGACTAAAGGTTCAGCCGCTACAAGCCAAAAACCGTTTTTTTTTTCCGTATGGCATGATGAGTGCAGGGCCCGAGCGGTCGGCCCTACTAGGCGAGTCCGCCTGCTACCGAACATTCCATACGGGAGCGATCATCTCATACGAAAAATTTCTCGTATGGCATGATCAGTGCCGGGCCCGAGCGCTCGGCTACTAGGCGAGGCCGCCCGATACCTAACATTTCATACGGGAGCAATCATCTCATACGGAAAAAAAAAACGGTTTTTGGCTTGTAGCGGCCGAACGGAAGGAGCTAGAAGCCCTGGCTAGGTCTCATTTGAAAGATTTTACAACGGCGCATCTAACTGGCGCGGTCCCGGCGCGATCGGACTAAAGGTTCAGCCGCTACAAGCCAAAAACCGTTTTTTTTTTCCGTATGGCATGATGAGTGCAGGGCCCGAGCGGTCGGCCCTACTAGGCGAGTCCGCCTGCTACCGAACATTCCATACGGGAGCGATCATCTCATACGAAAAATTTCTCGTATGGCATGATCAGTGCCGGGCCCGAGCGCTCGGCTACTAGGCGAGGCCGCCCGATACCTAACATTTCATACGGGAGCAATCATCTCATACAGAAAAAAAAACGGTTTTTGGCTTGTAGCGGCCGAACGGAAGGAGCTAGAAGCCCTGGCTAGGTCTCATTTGAAAGATTTTACAACGGCGCATCTAACTGGCGCGGTCCCGGCGCGATCGGACTAAAGGTTCAGCCGCTACAAGCCAAAAACCGTTTTTTTTTTCCGTATGGCATGATGAGTGCAGGGCCCGAGCGGTCGGCCATACTAGGCGAGTCCGCCTGCTACCGAACATTCCATACGGGAGCGATCATCTCATACGAAAAAATTTCTCGTATGGCATGATCAGTGCCGGGCCCGAGCGCTCGGCTACTAGGCGAGGCCGCCCGATACCTAACATTTCATACGGGAGCAATCATCTCATACGGAAAAAAAAACGGTTTTTGGCTTGTAGCGGCCGAACGGAAGGAGCTAGAAGCCCTGGCTAGGTCTCATTTGAAAGATTTTACAACGGCGCATCTAACTGGCGCGGTCCCGGCGCGATCGGACTAAAGGTTCAGCCGCTACAAGCCAAAAAACCGTTTTTTTTTTTCCGTATGGCATGATGAGTGCAGGGCCCGAGCGGTCGGCCCTACTAGGCGAGTCCGCCTGCTACCGAACATTCCATACGGGAGCGATCATCTCATACGAAAAATTTCTCGTATGGCATGATCAGTGCCGGGCCCGAGCGCTCGGCTACTAGGCGAGGCCGCCCGATACCTAACATTTCATACGGGAGCAATCATCTCATACGGAAAAAAAAAAACGGTTTTTGGCTTGTAGCGGCCGAACGGAAGGAGCTAGAAGCCCTGGCTAGGTCTCATTTGAAAGATTTTACAACGGCGCATCTAACTGGCGCGGTCCCGGCGCGATCGGACTAAAGGTTCAGCCGCTACAAGCCAAAAAACCGTTTTTTTTTTTCCGTATGGCATGATGAGTGCAGGGCCCGAGCGGTCGGCCCTACTAGGCGAGTCCGCCTGCTACCGAACATTCCATACGGGAGCGATCATCTCATACGAAAAATTTCTCGTATGGCATGATCAGTGCCGGGCCCGAGCGCTCGGCTACTAGGCGAGGCCGCCCGATACCTAACATTTCATACGGGAGCAATCATCTCATACGGAAAAAAAAAAACGGTTTTTTGGCTTGTAGCGGCCGAACGGAAGGAGCTAGAAGCCCTGGCTAGGTCTCATTTGAAAGATTTTACAACGGCGCATCTAACTGGCGCGGTCCCGGCGCGATCGGACTAAAGGTTCAGCCGCTACAAGCCAAAAACCGTTTTTTTTTTTCCGTATGGCATGATGAGTGCAGGGCCCGAGCGGTCGGCCCTACTAGGCGAGTCCGCCTGCTACCGAACATTCCATACGGGAGCGATCATCTCATACGAAAAATTTCTCGTATGGCATGATCAGTGCCGGGCCCGAGCGCTCGGCTACTAGGCGAGGCCGCCCGATACCTAACATTTCATACGGGAGCAATCATCTCATACGGAAAAAAAAACGGTTTTTGGCTTGTAGCGGCCGAACGGAAGGAGCTAGAAGCCCTGGCTAGGTCTCATTTGAAAGATTTTACAACGGCGCATCTAACTGGCGCGGTCCCAGCGCGATCGGACTAAAGGTTCAGCCGCTACAAGCCAAAAACCGTTTTTTTTTTTTCCGTATGGCATGATGAGTGCAGGGCCCGAGCGGTCGGCCCTACTAGGCGAGTCCGCCTGCTACCGAACATTCCATACGGGAGCGATCATCTCATACGAAAAATTTCTCGTATGGCATGATCAGTGCCGGGCCCGAGCGCTCGGCTACTAGGCGAGGCCGCCCGATACCTAACATTTCATACGGGAGCAATCATCTCATACGGAAAAAAAAAAAACGGTTTTTGGCTTGTAGCGGCCGAACGGAAGGAGCTAGAAGCCCTGGCTAGGTCTCATTTGAAAGATTTTACAACGGCGCATCTAACTGGCGCGGTCTCGGCGCGATCGGACTAAAGGTTCAGCCGCTACAAGCCAAAAAACCGTTTTTTTTTTTCCGTATGGCATGATGAGTGCAGGGCCCGAGCGGTCGGCCCTACTAGGCGAGTCCGCCTGCTACCGAACATTCCATACGGGAGCGATCATCTCATACGAAAAATTTCTCGTATGGCATGATCAGTGCCGGGCCCGAGCGCTCGGCTACTAGGCGAGGCCGCCCGATACCTAACATTTCATACGGGAGCAATCATCTCATACGGAAAAAAAAAAACGGTTTTTTGGCTTGTAGCGGCCGAACGGAAGGAGCTAGAAGCCCTGGCTAGGTCTCATTTGAAAGATTTTACAACGGCGCATCTAACTGGCGCGGTCCCGGCGCGATCGGACTAAAGGTTCAGCCGCTACAAGCCAAAAAACCGTTTTTTTTTTCCGTATGGCATGATGAGTGCAGGGCCCGAGCGGTCGGCCCTACTAGGCGAGTCCGCCTGCTACCGAACATTCCATACGGGAGCGATCATCTCATACGAAAAATTTCTCGTATGGCATGATCAGTGCCGGGCCCGAGCGCTCGGCTACTAGGCGAGGCCGCCCGATACCTAACATTTCATACGGGAGCAATCATCTCATACGGAAAAAAAAAAACGGTTTTTGGCTTGTAGCGGCCGAACGGAAGGAGCTAGAAGCCCTGGCTAGGTCTCATTTGAAAGATTTTACAACGGCGCATCTAACTGGCGCGGTCCCGGCGCGATCGGACTAAAGGTTCAGCCGCTACAAGCCAAAAAACCGTTTTTTTTTTTCCGTATGGCATGATGAGTGCAGGGCCCCGAGCGGTCGGCCCTACTAGGCGAGTCCGCCTGCTACCGAACATTCCATACGGGAGCGATCATCTCATACGAAAAATTTCTCGTATGGCATGATCAGTGCCGGGCCCGAGCGCTCGGCTACTAGGCGAGGCCGCCCGATACCTAACATTTCATACGGGAGCAATCATCTCATACGGAAAAAAAAAACGGTTTTTGGCTTGTAGCGGCCGAACGGAAGGAGCTAGAAGCCCTGGCTAGGTCTCATTTGAAAGATTTTACAACGGCGCATCTAACTGGCGCGGTCCCGGCGCGATCGGACTAAAGGTTCAGCCGCTACAAGCCAAAAAAACCGTTTTTTTTTTCCGTATGGCATGATGAGTGCAGGGCCCGAGCGGTCGGCCCTACTAGGCGAGTCCGCCTGCTACCGAACATTCCATACGGGAGCGATCATCTCATACGAAAAATTTCTCGTATGGCATGATCAGTGCCGGGCCCGAGCGCTCGGCTACTAGGCGAGGCCGCCCGATACCTAACATTTCATACGGGAGCAATCATCTCATACGGAAAAAAAAAACGGTTTTTTGGCTTGTAGCGGCCGAACGGAAGGAGCTAGAAGCCCTGGCTAGGTCTCATTTGAAATATTTTACAACGGCGCATCTAACTGGCGCGGTCCCGGCGCGATCGGACTAAAGGTTCAGCCGCTACAAGCCAAAAACCGTTTTTTTTTTTCCGTATGGCATGATGAGTGCAGGGCCCGAGCGGTCGGCCCTACTAAGCGAGTCCGCCTGCTACCGAACATTCCATACGGGAGCGATCATCTCATACGAAAAATTTCTCGTATGGCATGATCAGTGCCGGGCCCGAGCGCTCGGCTACTAGGCGAACGCACTCTGATATGTGG
>JAQMRL010000123.1:0-31345 GCA_035578175.1 Catonia carolina
TTACACATTTGTCGTAAAATGCATACCAAGACCGAAATCTTAAAAAGACGAATATTTACACTTTTCATGAAAAAATCCAGAAAATCGCTAATTTCCGCTAAACTAAGCGTTACGGTATACAAAAAATCTGGTGTGAAACGCTCACACAACTTTCTCTTGCCAATGAAAATTCTTCTTCTTCACTTCCAAGGATTAGGTTTCTTGAACCTGTTCCGGTACCCATCTGTTCCTCGGTCGTCCTATATCTCTTCTTCCTGTAGGTTTGTAGTTTCTGGCGGCTTTTGGTATTCTCTCGCCTGGCATGCGATTCAAATGGTTGCACCATCTGTTCCTGTTCTGCTTGATTCTGTCTAGCAACGGTAAAGCATTCAGTGTTTTTCTAATTTCTTCATTTCGTAGCCTATCTCTTCGGCTGCATCCATATACACTTCGTAAGAATCTCATTTCTGCAGCCTGGATTTTGCTGTCTACCTTTTTCGTATGTATCCAGGACTCACTGCCATACATCAAAGTAGGGACAGCAATTGTATCGTAAAACTTAAGTCTCGTATCTTTTCTTGTTTTCCGTTTCAGATGTTTATGTATATTACCACAAATGCTTTGAAATTTAGATAGTTTGTAAAGCACATCTTTGTCAAAGTCATACGAAACATCATTACCAAGATATTTGAAATGAGAAACTTGTTCAAGCACTCTTCCTCCTAATTCTATTTTAGTTCTTACGGTGTATTTTCCTTTAAATGCCATAGTTTTAGTTTTTGTCTGCGATATTTTCAAATTATATTTCTCAGACATTTTGTCCAACATAAAAAACCGCTTTCTGTAACTCTTCTTCGCTTTGTTGTATTAATACCAAGTCATCTGCATAGATCATGTGATTGAGCTTCATCTGTTCTGAGAGTTGTATTCCTGAATTAATGCCTATTTTCCATGTTTGCAACATGTCGTCTATATATATGTTAAATAAAGTCGGCAACATACTGCAGCCCTGTCGAACTCCCTTATTTACCAAGATGGCTTCTGTTACCTTATCATTTACTTGCAGACGGATTGTTGTCCCCTCATACAATCCCTTCATAACTTGAATAATATGCTTTGGGTATCCTTTAGATTCAAGTATAGACCATAAGAGATTACGATTGACAGAGTCGAACGCCTTCATAAAGTCTATAAATGCTAGATGAGTTTCAAGGTTAAACTCTCGTCTTTTTGATATAATTTGGTTCATGGTAAAAATTGCATCTGAGCATGACCTTCCTTTTCTGAAACCCATCTGTTCCTCTGAAATCAAACTATCCACAATCCTCCTTAGTCTTGAATTGATTATTCTTGCATATACTTTATAGGTGGTGTCCAGCAAACTGATACCTCTGTAATTATTTGGGTCCGTTCTACCCCCTTTTTTATAGAGGGAAATAACCTTTGCTTCTAACCATTCTTTGGGAACTATGTGATATTTCCAACACATATTAAAGAAATGTAAAATTCGCAGGCCAATGAAAATTATGAAAAAAAATAACCTAACATTAGCACTAAAACATTAGAAATAAACAAGAAAACTAACCTTGAATAAACATAACCTAATTTTAATCATGAGTGAAAGACGCAAAATGAAAATCAACCTCAGTTTGGCTTAAAAATACGGAAAATCATTCATTCACGCTAAAATAGGCTCTGTAGAGAAAAATGCTTAAAATAAAAGTTGTAGATCTTTTGATTTCCTATAAATTAGATTATACACTTTTGTTGTAGAATGCATACTAAGGCTGAAATCGTAAAAAATCGACTTTATACACGTTTTCTTGAGGAAAATATATAAAATCGCTAATTACTGCTAAACTAAGCGTTATGAAAAAAATTGTTTGAAATAAAAGTTGTAGGATTTTTAATTCTCTACAACTATTAATGTACACATTTTCGCGGTAAAATGCATATTAAAGCAGCAATCTTAAAAAAACAATTTTTTTACGTGAAAACAGCCTCTCCAAGAATTTCTGCAGACATAACGCCTACCCTCTCTTGTAAAGCATAAAAAAATTTAGTAAATGTGGCGATTTTTAAACAAACGTAGGACCAGTTTTTGAGAAAGTCGCAAAAAAGTGAAAAATGACACGAATAAACTACTACTTCCGGTTGACAGATTTTGATGAAAATGTTCATGTTGGGTCCGGTAGTGGTATCTAACTTAAGTTTCAAGTTTCACACACGCTCTGTTCACATACACACACACACACACACACACACACACACACACACACACACACACACACACACACACACACACACACACACACACAACCGATCGCTAGCTAAATCATGTTTTTTGGGTTCAGGGGTGCCTTACAGGCAAGAGAAACTAAAAATTACTCTGTACTATGTAATTGAAACGTTTTTACTTCATTGTTCTAGGGAAAGTCGTGCGAGTGTTTTACACCAGAATTTAGTCTTGATTTTATGAACCTGATTTATATTCTTAATTCATTTATACGAGAATCCTGGGTACAGAGAGTCATTAGTAATGACCACTTCAAATCTAACTATAGAAACATTTTTCACGGTCACCATCCTTTCTGAGCGAGTGTAAACTGAAGATAAAGAGTGTGAGTATGTGAAAGAAGTCGAATGACAGGAGATTAATTGATCTTCCTCGACCCACTCACTGTCATTCGAATGTCACCACCAATACAATGTACCCCACCCCCTAAAACGAACGCTTCAAACTAACCCCTTTTTCCAATGTCTGTGTCAAAGACCGAAAACAATGACCGATTCAGTTTCTTCTTACAGTCTACAACTTAGTTAAGAATAAAAAATGGTTTTCTTTATTTTAACTATAAATAATAATTTTCATTATTCAAATTTTTATACGCTTATTATTAATTTTTCTTGCCTATACGAATATTATAGAAAGGAAAGTATGAAAACAATACTTTCCTTACTAAATATTTATACTCGTATAGGCAAGAAAAAGTAAAAATCCAATTTTTTTACCAATTTTGATGAAAGAAAAACCAGAAAATCACTAATTGCATTTAAACTAGGAACTGTAGAAAAAATGTTTGAAATAAAAGTTTTAGTTTTTAAATATCCTATACTTTAATTATTATAGTACAGTTTTGTCGTAAAATGCATTTAACCCATCGGGTTGGTCTAGAGGTAAAGTTGTCGCCAAAATCAGCTGTTTAACAGCTGATTTTCGGAGATGAGGTTCCTGGTTCAAATCCTAATAAAGGTAGTTACTTTTATACGGATTTGAATACTAGACAGTAGTTGCCGGTGTACTTTGATGGTTGGGGTTCAATTAACCATACTCTCTCAGGAATGGTCGACCTGGGTCTGTACAAGACTAAACCTCATTTACACGTCACACACTTCATCCTCATCTCATTGGATCATGGGGTTGCTAATTGTTCTGAATTGAACAGATTGCAACGTACACATTTATTAGGAATTTTAAAAAATGCATTTACTACGGCCTCAATCTTAAAAAATCTATTTTTTTACGAATCTTCATGAAAAAAGAGAAACTCACTAATTGGCGCTAAATTAAGCGTTGTAAAAAAATGTTTAAAATATTTTTAAGTCAAACTGAGGTTGGTTTTAAATTTGCGTCATTCGTTCATTATTGAAATTAAGTTCGTTTTTATTTTACATTGGAAAGAGAAAATCGTATGACAGAGAACGATTAAAACCCCTTGTTAATTCGGATTATGACATTCTACGTTAATACAAAACTAAGTCAACATAAAATAAAATTTAAATAAATAAAAATACATTAACAAACTAAAAAAAGTTCAAATAATTAAGCATAAAAAGAAAAACAATCACTGGACATGTTTCATCAACAAAACTTTTTTCTAACAAAAGGAACGCAAATTAATTGGAAGGGAAATAAAGAAAAACAAAGGCCTTTTTCTCTAAAAAAAAAAAAAAACTTCAGTTTTTGGTTTCCTGTTATTCTGTTATTTTTTTAACTTTTCATAGAATTTGTTTGAAATTTTAGCTTTCGTTCAATTTGGTTCAATGTAAAGTAAATTAAAACAAAAATAAATAAAATATAAAAAAAATCCCGGATCAGGAAAATATTTTTAAGTTACATAAAGAAAGAAAATCGGAGGTCTTTTTTCAACAACTGAATTATTTCCTGCTCTTTCAACATTTTTTAATTAAGAGGGAATCAATAATCTGTTTTTTTCAAAGAGAAAAAAGTTACGTACATTGAAAAGCAAGTTACCTTAATGTTCTTGAAAATGTTTAATCAGTACAATATTTTACTCCATTGTGTACAATATAAAAATTCATAGCTTTTTCGATTTTTCCTGTTTTCCTTATTATAAAACATTGAAAGAAAAATAAATAATTCATTTGTTGAAATAGGCCTATCTCACATTTTCTCTTTTTATGGAACTTAAAAAATCTGGTGTGAAACACTCACAAAACTTTCTCTTGCCAATGCAAACATTTAACAATAAACCTATCATTAGTAATAAAACGTAAGAAATAAACAAAAAAAACACTCTCAATAAACATTTTTTTTATTCCTAATTTGTGTACGTTGCAATCTGTTCAATTTAGAACAATAAGCAACCCCATGACCCAATTAGATGAGGATGATGTGAATGACGTGTAAATGAGGTGTAGTCTTATACAGACTGAGAGAGTATTGTAAAGTTTTTGACTTTACTATTCCAAATTTTCGACTTTTGTTGGAAATCTCCTTAGACCCTTGGAGTTGATCAAAATTTTGTCTTTTTAAAATAATTAAAATGGTGTTTTTTTTTCTTTATTCGTTAAAGAAGAAAAATATTATTTTATTATGAATAAAAGTTTGTAATTTTACATAACGTATTTCTTTTCAATAATTTTTATTATTTCATAAAGAAATCACGTTTCATTAGTTTATTCTAGTTGGTTTTATTACACATGTTTTTACATAGCATTTTCTCGTGGGAAATAAGAAAGCCTAAAGGCCTATTTTCGTTTCTCACTGTTTAAAGCCCTTACTTTGCAATTCCAGAGCCTGGGAACAGTTTTTAGTTCCACCTCTACGTACTTTTTGTAGAGGGGCCTACAGTTACTTCAGCACTTTTTGCAGCCAATTAACGTGTTTGTTTTAAGTCGGTTTGCCAACGCCTTTCATAACGGCTAGTTTGATTGGTTTTCCCCCTCCGTACGCCGGTAATTAGCGCCCCGGTCAGCCGTGTGTGTGCAGAAGATCGTCAGAGTGTTTTTCCTATTGTGTACGCGTAAAAGTTCGTACTTCTAAGGTGCTGTGATTGGATACTCACTAAAAAAGGTAATTTTCTTTTAATTTTCTTTTGTATAACTAAATAAAAAAAAAAAATGAAAATGAAGAAAAGAAAAAAATAACCTTTTTTTTAGAACCATTTTAAATGGAAAATATAAAACAAAAATATAGTTAAATAATAGTAAATAAAAAAAAAATTCATGTAGAATTAGTGAAATCATTTAGTTTTTTTGATTAAATAATAATAATAATAATAATAATAATATTAAAAATAATAATAATGGGCTAATAATAAAAACACAATTTTAATTATAAAATGTTAAAAACTTTAAATTAAATACCTACTTTAAATACGTTAAAAATATATAAAAATAAAAATAATTAACAAAAATAATTTAATTCTGTTCAAATTTAAAAAAAAGAAGAAATATTATTTAAAATTTTAATTATAAAATGTTAAAAACTTTAAATTAAATACCAAAAAAAAAACGTTTAAAAAAATATAAATTTATAAAAATAAATCTAAAATGTTAAACTGAAATTCGTCTCTCGTTTTTTATTTTAAAAGAATATCTTCCTGTTTTGTTAGTCTAGTCTTAGAAATAAGTTTTTCAGATGGATGTACTCCAACATTGAATTGTATTCATAATGGGTGATACTTGAATGAACGTTATTCAGTACAGTTATAACGCTTCTGGGTACTGTTTTAGAGATACTGTACCTACAAATTTATTTTTGAACCTCCATATTAAACACTGCACCGTGTTTGATTATTTATAAACACAAAAAGGTATATGTCTTGGCGAATTTACTGAAATTTCTTGTTTCTCCAAGATTTATTCACCAATGGCCTTGTATGGTGATTTTTATTAAGTTGCAATATGTTTTGGTTACAAAATTTATGTTCACTGTCTTAAAGGATTCCGTAATCTGAAAACAGCCGTACTTTCTCGCAAATCACAAAGCGAGAACAGTGGCTCTCTAGAGAAATCTGAGCTGATATTACACAGTAACAACTGGAAAAATGGTTTTGATTCTCCAATCAAAACTTCCCCCAAAGTGTTTTTTTTTAAATTCCTTCGTAGGAAATTTCAGGTCTTGGACGTTGGGCCGTTCTACGACGTCCTGGTGGAGGCAACCTTTAATATAGATTATTTTAAAACAGGTAAGTGGTTGAGTGAAATTTACAGGTTATTACCGCTGAATGGAATAGAAGAATGGAGACATCTACTTGGAATACGTTTTAATCACTCACACTACCTCACGAACAACAAAATCATACCTTAAATTAAAGAATTTTTTTTTTAAATTAAATCCTGTTCAAAGGAAACACTAATTCTCGTGTGTTAAACACGGTACATTTTAATAATAATCTTCCCTACTTTTATTACAGGCACAATACAAGTTTCAAATTATTACATATGACATGTATTTTAAAATCAACAACAATTTTCAATATTTTTATAGGATACCTGTCATGTTTTTATTTTTATATTATACCTGACATGGTGGAAGCGCCAAGGTTGATTTTAGACAGTGATCTTTTTTCTTTTTAAATAAATTTCTTTTCTAGAAATTATGGAGTTATATTTTATGTTAATGTAGGTTTTTTTTCAGGGTTATGTACAAGATATGCGGCTTTGGATTGTGTATAATTGTATTGTTTTCTTTTAGCGTCGTTATGAGATGAAAATATTGTGGATTTATATTACCATTATGAGATCTTGGGGAATAATTCTGTTTTCTTTCAGCAGCTACATTACATTTATAATTATTCAATGTAAATAAGTTTTATCTTGTTAATTTTTTTTTTACACATGACAACATTGTGGAATTGCCAGCCAGTGGAGTTTTATTTCTGATGTACCTAACGTACAATATCAGAGATGCATGTGTGAATTCATAATTTTTTTTATTGTATGTGTTTAACAATACATAGTATTTAATAAATGTTATATCACAGTATTGCGTATGCTACTATGAAAGATAATATTACTTTGTTTGTCTACGTGACATATGCGACGTCACGATGCATTTAACAAACATATGTGATTTCACGGTCAAATACCGCCTTTCTGTGACTTTCTAAACAATTTTTTTTTTATTAAAAAGAAATATATTTCTGCTTCAAATTTTTCTTCGTTGGACATGAATACTTTTGGCAAATACTAAATGCCATACTTTTCGCTATGTTTTTGCGAGAAACATGAGTATAATGACAAAGGATTTGTATAGTGCAGTAGTATGAACTTGGCATCATGAGTTCAATGTTCTTTAGTACGAATTAATTCTGTTTCCTATGAATGTTAAATGGACTGTGTCTTTCAATCATTATTATTGGCATTTGGTATAATACGAATTAGTGTTCTTCTGTACATATATTTATTTATATGTACATTTCTTTTTAATTACCCAATTTTTAATATTGATTAAGGATAATTTATTTACCTTAAGTGTGGATCTTTACTAATCTTAATTTTGTATTTTTTTTTTCTAAAAAAGTATTCTGGTGACCTGTACGAGTGATCGCATTTACTAATCTGACTTTGGAGCAATTTCTTGGGACTTTCCTTGAGACATAGTGAGCTGCAATCCTACTGCGATTAGGTGAGAGACCTGATCGCACGCTGCGGCGCATTGCAACATTCCTGCTCGGAGGATCCCACATTAAAGACCTCATTTCTGGTATGTAATGTGATTATTGTTGTGTTTATCTTCTGATTTTCTTTGAGAGTGAGCCAATTTTTTTTAACGAGTTTGAGTTCCCATGACTGACTTGTTAAAAGTTAAAGTTAGAGATCTGTCACTGGAAGAAGCGCGTTCAGTGGCAAAGCAGTATAAGATTTTCGTGCCAAAGTTGGCAGACTTGGACTATTTGCGAGGTTCTATTGGCCTGTTAAAAAAATCACTTAAAAAACCTCAAGAAATCGAAACCTTAAGGGTTGAAGCCTTTGACTATCTGCTTACTTCGGGGTACGTTCCTTCTCAACTGTTGGAAAATTTCCCGGACATTGACACCTTGAGACAACATTTAACTCAAGTAATTATTGCAGGATCGTTGGTAAATTGCACTACACCTACTGAGGTGGCCACGGAAATGGCTACACCTAAGCCTAAAGTTCCGTTCTATGCTCCTCCTTCCTTCAGTGGACAAGGAAACCAAGATGTAACAGATTTTTTTGAATCTTATGAACGAGCTGCTCAGGTCAATGCATGGACGGCAGATCTTAAAAAGCGCTACTTGGCCCTATATTTGACAGATACGGCTCTAAAATATTTAAATTGCTTGCTCAAAGGGGATGCGACACAGCAACTTACGTACGATGTGCTTAAAACCCATCTTATTGATCATTTCTCTGGTACACTCTCCAAAGAAATGTATGAAATTCAGCTGCAAAACCGTAAACAGCTGACAACTGAAAATGTTTTTACTTTTATGGCCGATGTTTTGGCCTTGTGTTTTAAGTTTGACCCGGAAATGTCGGAGGAGAGGAAATGTAAATATGTACTTAGGGGAATACTACCATCCTACTTAGATAGACTAGCTCTAACTGACGTTTCGTCTATTGCAGCTATAAGAGGTAACTTAAAAAAATTACAGGCAACTCAAGATATTTTAAACTTTAGATTGGACAGCCACTTAAATGATTCTGTGGTTGTAAACAGTATCGGGGCTTCCCAAAATTCTGTAGGTGATGACCGACAAATTACCTTTCGCGCAGAGAGACCCCCAAGATATAATAATAATAATAATAGGCCTAATAATAATAACCATAACAACAATAATAATAATAATAATATGAACTTTAAATATAATAATAACAATAATAATCATCAAAACAGACCACATTTTACACGTAATAATAATAATTCTTATAATACTGATGGTTCTAGTAACGTTAACACGCATAGAAACCCAATTAACAATACGACTCGATTTAGTAATAATAGGCCTTTCCACAACAACTCTGCTTCTAGAAATGCCTTCCATAGGAATCAAACCGGTAATTTTACGAACACTAATCGAAACTTTCAAAACCGAAATAGCTCCAACGGGAATGATAGAGTCCTCGCTTCTAAACCGCCGACTCCAACTTCTGGCTGTGACACTCGACAATCTGCTGACAGCTCGACCGAATCCCGTCGGAGTTGTCCCAGTAACCCGTCTATTGCTGGGCCATCCTCAGTAACTTGTCTTATCTGCAAAGGCCAAGATCATCTTCTCAATGATTGTCCATATAATACATTTCCAAAAAACTGTTAAATTGCGGAGGACAGTCGCGAACTGATCCTTCGCTTGTTCTAAAAAGACCCTTACGCAGCCGATTTGGACGTATAAATTACTTAAACAGTGAATACGCAAATCGATTTGCGTCTTTTAGACATTTATCTAGAGCATCTTATGTTAAATCCCGATCAAAAAATGTTGGCACAACACGGGCTCTTAATCAACTTCCTGCTACATCTCCTTGCCTTATGGTTAATATTTCAGAAGTTAAAGTTCCAGATTCATTAAAGCTTCATTTTAAAACGGATTTAACTTGTTCTCAGATTGACACTGTATTAAGCAGTTTTACAGAGCAGTTTAAAGCTGCAGTACATTTTTCCTTCTTTTTGTCTCCTGCACGTTGGTTTCGTAATGATGTTTCACAGGACTACACTTCCGCTTTTTTTCATAAACCGCCTAATTTTAAGAACATGCGTTTTTGGTTCATTCCAATTAGTTTTTCATGCCCCACTAAAACCTCGAATTTTCGAATTTGGGTACTCTTCGTTATTGACACTACTTCGTTTGAAATTTTTATGTCAGCTGCTCACGGTTTTCCGCCAAATAATTTTATGACAGCTTTTCGTAGGTTTTTGCACACTACTTTTCGTGCTAAGTTCAAATTTTTTCTAATCAAAACGCCTCTTTGCTTGTATACTTATAATTCTGGATTGGCACTCGTGGGTTCATTTTTTCGAATATTTCCTTATTTGTTCCAATTTCATACTCTTCAAGGAATTAATTTCACTAATTTCGATAACAGTTATCTTACCCGTAGTCAGTTATCTGAAATTTTTAAATTATGTACACTTAAACTACCTTTCTCTATTCTGAACTCAAAACCTGCAGGAATAGCGAAGTTGGAATCTCTTATCAAATTTTTAGGGTTTCCGTTACTGGAACCTGTGGTAACAGATTCAAGTGATAATACGGATAACTCTGTGTACCACGTTTCTTCGTCAGCATTGAATATTTTAGGAACCATTTCGGGTGTTAATGTTCAAATAACCCTGGATACTGGTTCAAATTTAAGTCTGGTTCATAGTGAACTCGTTAACCCAAATAAAATTAAACCCGTTAACAACATTTCATTAACGGCAGCTAATAAGTCACTTTTACAAGTTTTGGGACATACACATCTAATGTTTAACTTGCAAAATGTTAATCTACAACACTCTTGTTTAGTCGTTAAGAACTTAAATTGTTCACTACTCTTGGGAAACGATTTCTTGATTAAATATGCGGTCGTCTTGGATTTTGGAAACAATACTTTATCATTTAATTTTCCTGGCAAAGGTTTAATGGAAATAAAAATAGATCCAGCTTGGAGACAGACTGTTAGTAATCTCTTTTTACCTCAGACAATAACTACTGTCAATGATGCCTCTCCAGTGGCCGTACAGACTGATAACCCCACCGCTACTACTCTAGAAACAATAACAAACACCCCCGTAAGTCCTTCCGCTTCGTCCTTGTGTGTCAGTGCACCCACCATCCCATCAGCGAGTGTGCTTAATCTCTCATCTACCTATTGTTTCAGTCGGCCTTGCCTCATAAAACCGTTTACATCTGTTAAAATCCGGTTTCCTTTAGAAACAGATATTTCTGATTTGTTTGAGAATACGTCTTTTGCTTCACGTGTTGATGTACATATTATGACTGTTTCTTTTGACAAACAATTTCGTAAGATTATCATTTTCAATGTTTCCGGCAGAATCATACACCTTAACGATAGTTTTTCTTTTACGTGTTTTGAAGAGACACCGCCATTATTACCCACTGTTTCTTACGATCCCATGAACGTACGTATTTCTGATAAAGTTTTTTTGCTACCAAAATCTTCCGTAGTTATAAATACGTCTATTGATCACTTGTTTCCATCTGTAAATTCATATCATTTCAGTCCGAACACCCATTATCTAAACAAAAACTGTCTTACTTACTACATTGATCGTTCAGGCTTCTCAAATGATAAGTTCTATTTACGAAACGTTTCAGGTATACCCCTGGTTCTGAACGCCGACTCTTTATTAGGCAAAATCTCGTTCTTCTCCCATGTAGACAAAAATACAATCCCTGTATCTTCGATTTCTCAAGAAAGCATTAGAGATGTAACTATTCACGGCAAAGAAATTCATATTTCTCCCGATTTGACGGACGATCAGTTTACTCAAGTTAAAAAATTATTGTTAGAGTTTTCAGATGTATTTTCGCGCGGCGAAACAGATCTTCCTCAAGCCAAATTGCCTCCAGTTCAAATTAAGTTATCAGATACTGACGCTGTTTTCCAGGGTCCATACAAGTTAGCTCCAGCCGAACAAAAAGAATTAGATGTCATTATCAATAACCTTCTGGAAGCAGATGTCATTACTCCAATTAAATCTCCGTATGCATCACCAGGTTTCATTGTTCGCAAACCTGATGGATCAGGCCGTTTAGTAATCAATTATAAGAAAATTAATTCCAAAATAATTCAGGATAAATTTCCATTAGCAAATACAAACACTATTCTAGAATCTTTTTCGGGATCTAAGTTTTTCACCACACTGGATTTATCGCAAGCATTCTACTGTCAACAAATTTCTCCGGAAAGCGTACCTATCACTGCTTTTATCGTTCCAAATGGATTATATGGTTTTAAACGACTTCCGATGGGTTTATCTATAAGTCCTTCTTCCTTTAATCGAAACATTACTCTACTGTTCTCAGATCTACTGTACCGAAACTTGAGCTTTTATATAGATGACGTGTTTGTTCATTCTTCCGAATTTTCCGCATGCTTTGATGTTCTCCGCGAGGTCTTAACCCGCCTACGTACTGCTTCTCTCCGTTTAAATCCGGAAAAATGTAGATTTTTCTTTCCTTCAGTCAAAATCCTAGGACACACTGTTTCAAATGAGGGTCTAACGCCGTTAGCTGAAAATGTTGAATCAGTAACTAGATTTCCGAGGCCACAGAAAGTTAAACAGGTGAGGTCTTTCCTTGGGTTGGTTAATTATTACAGGCGTTTTATTAAAAATATTACTCAGATTGCCTACCCACTAACACAGTTAACAACCAAAGATTGTGAAAAACGTAAATTTGTGTGGTCAGAAGAATGTGAACAAGCATTCATAAAACTTAAACATTTAATTTCAAATCCTCCCGTCTTAGCACACTTTGTGGATGATCGCCCTACATTTTTGTACTGCGATGCCTCGAGAGTTGGGGTAGCTGGCTGTTTAACCCAAAAGACCGAAGCAAACGAATTAAAACCAATAGCTTTTGTCAGCCGCCGTTTGACGAAAAATGAAGAGAACTGGACTGTTGCGCAATTAGAACTTTTAGCAATCGTCTACAGTGTAAAACATTTCAGGCATTTTCTGTATGGAAGGGAATTTACGATCATTACTGACCATAAGACTTTGGAGTCAGTCAGGAATTTAAAAGATCCAGGTTCACGTTTGTCTAAACTTCTGGTACAGCTAAGTGAATATAATTTTAAAATTAAATACATTCCAGGTAAGTTTTTAAATGTCCCTGATGCATTATCCAGAAATCCCTTGGATATTCCTGTTGAAGTTTCAGTTGATAGGGTAACAATAAGTAAAAAAGGTAATAACAATAGCATACAACAGATCAACAGCATTACTGCAACAGAACAGCCAAAACACACCTTCGACGCGAAAAGGTCGTTGCCAGTATTGTTGTGCAATAAAATTAATATTGAGTTACTGCAACATCAAGACAATTTCTTATCTAAAATATTTTCAGCACTTTTAGACTGCAATGCTGTTGAGAAACAATATGCTCGAGCTTCAAGGAAATATGTGCTACAGGATAATATTCTCTATTATAGGTCTAATAATAACTCTCCATCCCGGTTGCTCGCCTTACCAAAATGTCTAGTTACCCAAACTTTAGAATTTTATCATTGTAATTCCGTCGGTGGCGGCCATTTAGGCGTTTCAAAAACTTTATCCAAACTACAATCAAAATATTATTGGCCTAATATGATCCAGGACGTAACTGATTTTATTAAATCCTGCGAACTGTGTCAAAAACTCAAAACAGTTAGATCTAAGCCTCATGGTTCACTTCAGCCCTTGCCTATTTTTACGAAACCTTTCTTCCGTATTCAACTGGATTTCTTAGGACCACTTCCGCCCACAAGCAGCAATTTCCAATACATTCTCATTGCCTTAGACCATGCTACGCGCTTTGCAATTGCTAAACCCACGGTCAAAGCAGACGCTTCTACAGTCGCAAAATTTCTTTTAGACATTTCTCTCACTTATGGCATTCCAAAAATTATACAATCTGATAATGGTACGCACTTTGTCAACGCCCTACTCAAGCGTTTTTGTACACTTTTAGGTATTCAACATGTCACTAGTTCGTCTTATGCCCCCCAAAGTCAAGGCCTGGTAGAACGCTTCAATTCGACAATAATTCAAATTTTAAAATTTTATGTAAACTCACGTCATTCTAATTGGCACGAATATGTCAAACCAGCACTATTTTCGTACAACATTTCACTTCAAAAATCTGTAGGTCATTCACCCTTTTACCTGCTGCATGGATTTCATCCAATCTGTCCCGCCGATCTCCCATTTGTAACTGAACAATTAGATTCTTCCCTTGACCATCAACTTCTTATATTGCAACATGTTCGCAAGACTATTCCAGCTTTCATGCAAAAAGCCCAGGCTACACAAAAAGTTTTCTTTGACAAGAAACATTCTTTCGTTCATTTCAGGCCCTCTGATAAAGTTTTTGTCTATTTCCCACAATCCAAAGATTCTAAGACAACAAAATTCACAAATTTTTACCGTGGTCCTTTCCAAGTTGTTAAGCAAGTTACTCCAGTGTCTTATGAAATTCTTCTCGAAAAATATGGTAAGATGGTTCCAGAGGTGATACACATAAACAGACTAAAGAAGTGTGTATCTAATTCCGAAACTCCTGCGAGTAATCAACAGCTGTTACTACCAGATCAAGCGGTCTCACCAGTAATAAATCTTTTAAGGGTTTTACTTATTCGAAGGACAGAAAATTAATACGTAATCAGAAAACGTTCATTTTAAATTTAGTTTTTAGTATCCCTAAGGTACTTCTTTACTCAGACGCATTTCTGTAATTTTATTTTGTACAATACTAGTTAATATTGCATGCTTCATTTGATAGGTTCATCAGAAGTATTAACGATAAGTTCAGTATATCCCATAATCAAATATTTCACCTTTTTTATGTTAGCTCTAGTAGTAAATGGTTTTAGACGTTTTCAGGAGAGAGGGTGAGCTATAATACACCTTTCCGCTTTTATTAACAATATTTTTATTTTTCTTTACGTCTCATAACAATTATATAAATGTTTCAAGGCCCGTATAATGTACAAGGATGGTATATTTATTCACTATTTCTTTTTTTGCCTCGTATCTTAACGCAGGCCTACTGCATGTTGTATTGTGGACTGTCGAATACTTTATTGTTTTTTTTTTTTGGGGTAAGTTTGCTTTCAGTTAGCTACAAGTTGTTCACATTTTATTTTCTCTTAACCGTCAGTATGATTTTTTTTATATATTTCTTTTATATTTATATAGCCTTGCCAATTAATAGCTAATGAAAATCGATGTTTTGGAATGCTTTAAGTTGTTGTTTTAAAGGTGTTTAAGTTTTGGAGTGTTTTCGTGATTGCTAGAGTTAGGACATAGGGTATTTTTTTTTCTCATTGTCAGTTTTATTATAGGAGTGTCTTAGCCGGTCAGTGCAATACAGTGTGACTCACAATAAAGTTCTTTCACACCAATTACTCACGTGTGCGAAGTTTTTTTTTATTTTTGAGTTAATACAGGATTAATTTTAGGGTTGCGCTAGATATAACGTGCTGCCCTACACTTTGGAGTTAAGGAGGTTGGTTAGTTAGTTTCTTTGAGTAGCGCTATAGATAACGTGCTGCTTTCTGAACTTTATGGAATACGATTTTTTTTTCTCTTTTTTTGTTTGCAAACTTTATTGTGAGGTTCTGAAGATTATATGATTATTATAATGAGGATTTTTTGCGAGGATATTGAAGTGAATGGAGTTTTATTGATGATTATTGAAGTTGATGAAGAGTTATTGATGTTTAATGGAGTTATATGATGATTAATGATGTTATTGAGTTGTTTTGAAGTTGATAGAGATTATTTGATGATTATTGGAGTTTATGATGAGTTTTTGATGTTGATTTTTGGAGTTATTGAGGATTTTATGAGAGAGAGTTACATTTCGTACGCCCAATCCGTCTTTCAGTTACTAAATTTCACTACTGGTTGTTAGCTTAACCGGCCTCATTTTTCTTTACCACTTTGACTGGTTATCGGAGTTTGCGGTGGTGTATGGTGGTACCCTTCGTACAGTTCCGGTAACTCAGTCACAGTTTTGTTTTGGTTGTGATCCGTTAGAGGGACCCGTTATCTTTTCTGGACCAGATTTTTGGTAAGAATGGGCTCGAATGGTTTGAATGAATGTAGTGAGTGAATGGAGCCTTTGAATGTTGGTTGAGAGTGGAAAGATCGATGTCTTGATAAGTGATCGTGGACAACCATCGACGAATTTCAACCATCTCAGAATCTCAAAATTTCGTTTCCCCCTTGATTTTCGTACGGGGCTGATCTGCGGTTTGTTGCGTACAGCTAGCAGGCAGTCACTGTTTTAGTCGGATAGTACCTGGCCGGTATGCATGGTCGCTTTCCAGGAAAAGTTCGACAGAAAATCTCCCGTTAGGTCGACGGCTGGATAGTGGAATATTTTTGTTTGTGGCCCTGTGTTTTTGTTTTATTCATTAACTACATTTTTTTTTTTCTTTCATTGTTTCACTTATTACTAGGACGACCCCCCCCCCCCCCAATTCGTTTTTTGGTTATCACACAAAGGGTTCTTTCCGCTCTAACCCTTTGTCAAGTTTTGATTTTTTTTTTGTTTATCACTGTTTCCTTGCTAAGACATCCCATTTGATTTTTTTTTGTTTACTGTGTTTAACCCTACAATGTAAATGGATTTTGGATTGTGAAGGAATTTGTTTTCAAAGAGCTGGTCTTTGTATGTTGTAAATTTGTTTGTGTTGGATTTCAAGTACAGGAGTTTTAGTTTTGCAGCAAGTTTTAGATTGAGCTTTCTTCAGCAGGTTTTGAACTGGACAGTATGTTAAATTTTAGATGGTTTCGCATCGATAGGTTTGAGCATAAGGTTACATTTTGTTCTATTATAAAATTATCTTGAGCATACGTTTTAAGATTATTTTGGTTTCATACTTTAATATTACGTTGAAGTATTGCTTAATTAATCACTACTGATATTTCGTTGTGAACAATTTAGTAGAGATGTACAGCGATTTGCTGAGTAGAAAGTTTGTTTGTGTTTCTTACTCAGGTCATCTGGTATTTCGTAATTTCATATTTCATAATTTGCTACACTGTAGCAAATATATTTTTCTTAATCTACTAAGGATATTGAAGTTTTGTAGCGGTAGGAATTTGACCGTTTTAATATTTGCAGTATTGCATGAACAGTAGGCTTATATTTGAGTCATATACCGTACAACAGTAAGTTTGGTAGTTATTGCTAATGAAAAGTAGGCTAGGCTACCCCGTTTTGGTTGGTGACTTGCCTTTTTCGAGTGGTGGTAGTTTTCTAGTTTCGGTTATTCAACTTTTTTTTCTCGTATTTTGATAGTACCACAATGCAACCAAAGGTTTAATTGAAACATGAATTAATGACTTTTTTTTTATAATTTCAACGGACAGACAAATAACAATTCAGAGTTGTATCCGAATGTTGGTATATAATAGTACTATGACAACTCATTTAAACTTAGAATTATAATTTCAGTATACTACTATACGCCACATTCTGTTTGTCTCCCGTTCTCCGCATAAACGACATGAAGGACGATTCTGTGTTTCAACACCCCTATTTAAAACTACTTTAGTTTAAGAGTAAAACTCACTATTGTTCATTTCCTCTGTTTTTAGATTTAAGTAAAACTTTGTTCATGTAAGCATCATATAATATTGTCCATATCCCGGTGGCTAAGCGATTGATAAACCAGTGAGATAGAGAATCAAATCAGCACTTCGTTTAAGACAAGATAAAGCTTCATCCACTTAACATCTAAGTTAACCGTATGAAGATAAGATCAACGAAGTCTCAGTAATAAACAAGATAATATAATATACAAATAAGCTAATTAATTTTATTACATATTAATTGTATCTTGAACACGCTTTAAGTAATTTAAATTGTATTCTCTTCCACGAGCAGTTTTAAAATTATATCAATCTATAACAACTACCAAAGTAAATTCTTTCACTGTGTGAGATCCAAGAATAATGTCCCCCGTGCTAAAGCAATTGTTGATCTTGTCCGCGTTTCTATTTCTCTTCGAGAAAAATGTAGCTTGCGCAAATAACGTTATTAAACTGTTCTCTGGTTTCCATATCAGAAATATTTCCGATGTGTACCTTTACGACTCTTCTATTCCGATAACCTACCTTATCCCATTTAACTCACAGCCTGATTTACCGAAAACCTCAAATCTATTCCAAAATTTATCCTGCCCATTTCCAGATTTAACACTATTCATTAATAGCTCACAATCCCAAAACACCGACTACTCTAAACTAAATTCCTTTCCTAGCAAAACCTTAAAAACCCCGCTGGATTTCAAACAACACTTCGCTACTGCAATTAAGGACAACAACAACTCGTCTCCAGCATGTCAACTTTTCCAACGTATAACTACACTATCAAAGGAAACCTTTAATATTCTCCTCACGACAGGACTGCCAATTTCAAATTTGAATCCTTCACGCACACGCAGAGCCCTAGACTTTGTGGGCGAATTTTTAAACTTTTGCTGTGGAACTGCGACACAAAATCAACTACAAGAAACGTTCCATAACGAAAAATATCTAATGCAACATTATAACCACCTCACCCAAACAGTACACTCCGACCACCAAAATTTAGTAAAATCTACACAAAACATAGACATGGTAACACACCGAGTTCAATCCATCCTTCAAGAAACGGAAGAAGAATTAAATCTATACGCTAAAATGATTCAAGACACTGAAAACACCGAACTAATACAATTATATCATCTACTGACTATTTTGCATAGGGTACATTGGCAATCGTTCTTAAACATGTATTATTCGCACATGACTTCAGTGCAAATGTCTTGCAAACAGAAGACGCTACCTAGGGAACTAGTAACACCTGATATGCTACAGGCTGATCTACGAAATTTGTCTTTACAACTTCACAAAGGCAATCAACAATTAGTATTGCCTATACAAGAAGCTCACCTCTATTATGAAAAGCCAATAACAACTTGCGTTTTTTCAAAAACGAAAATTCTATTAAAACTACAAGTACCCATCATTACCACATCGGTATATCATACACTGTTTCAAGTTGCTCCAATACCACTACTATGGGAAAACCAGATCTGTTCACTGGAAACACCACATATTTACGTAATCAAGAGTGGACCACGAGTGCGAACTCTATCACCATCATCTTCTTGCGACTTGAATAATAATGGCTTATGTTTCATTCCAAGGTTCCAACAGCATCCCAGCATTAACACAGATTGCATCAAGCAAATGTTAACAGACAGTTCACTGCAACAATTAATGCATAAATGCCATTTCGTCTGCCATAAGCGAACGACAGAAGTTTACATAACGGAAGTGCAAATATCAAGGTACTACATCACCAATCCACAACACAATACTCGTCTTGTTTGTCCTACAACAACAGTCGAACTTCCAGTCAATGTTGCCGGTGCTTTGGACATTCAAGTGCCCTGCGAATGTGAAGTCATGGAAGGAGAGTTACCGATCATCAACAGGGTTGTGCCGTGTGATTCCAGGACTCCGAAGTCGCCGGGGGTAACTCATTTGCTACCCGTTTCCTGGTCAACCTTCGACCATTATAAGTTTTCCTTTCACACAGATTTCCATCCTTCCATCTCGTCACTCCCTGACCTTGTGAACCACAAGTGGAACTTATCATTCCCTCAAATTTCCATTCATGATGAAACCCCTGATTATGTTTTCCAAGAGAGCAGCCTACCTAAGTCATGGAAAGACATTATTCTTGCCGATCATATATCAAAATTTATAGTATACACAGCTTTAATTATCATTTTCATCATACAGTTATACTTACGTATATATCAAAATTAAAATACTAACCGCAAAGGTAAACAAGCCAACACATATTGAATTGCGTAGGTTAGATTGAGTTTAAGAAACTACTAAATTTCTACCTTTATCATCTAAATTCAGAGAAATGGGCATAAGAGATTTGAATAGTAATTGGGAAATAGTAAATATTAATAAGAATAGTAATAAGCAATAATAATAAGGAAAACATAATTTCCTTCATTCATCATACTTTTACGTCTCGGAAAGCTAGTTGTTTTAAATTCCGAATTTATTAATTACTTAATTAAAAAAAAAAAAAACATACAGCACACTACAATGTACAATCTGCAATGCAAATCTACAATAAACAGACCTTTGAATTAGCTACAGTATTTTTTTTTTCAGTCTTTTAACCCTAAAAATGGGAATTGCTCTTTATTATTTTTGTCTTACTTTTTTTTGTCTTATTAACTTAAGATTCAAGGATAGTAGTTGGACCTATTCGTCTTTCAACAGTGGTCTGTTTGTCTCGATGGACATTGCAGGTTCCAGCAATTTAAAGTTTACTAATGTTAGGCAACTTCTCAGCACACACACTGCCAAACGATTCGTTTATCTTTCAGTTTTTTTTACACACCCCCCTCCAAGGGAGATGATTGCATAGAAATCTTTGTTTCTACACAATCCAATTAGTGTTCCCGAATTCCTGTAAATTTTTTTTTCTAGTTTTCCCCCTTTCAACCTATCTTTGGGTTTTCCATATACCGGAGTGGGGGAATGTAAAGTTTTTGACTTTACTATTCCAAATTTTCGACTTTTGTTGGAAATCTCCTTAGACCCTTGGAGTTGATCAAAATTTTGTCTTTTTAAAATAATTAAAATGGTGTTTTTTTTTCTTTATTCGTTAAAGAAGAAAAATATTATTTTATTATGAATAAAAGTTTGTAATTTTACATAACGTATTTCTTTTCAATAATTTTTATTATTTCATAAAGAAATCACGTTTCATTAGTTTATTCTAGTTGGTTTTATTACACATGTTTTTACATAGCATTTTCTCGTGGGAAATAAGAAAGCCTAAAGGCCTATTTTCGTTTCTCACTGTTTAAAGCCCTTACTTTGCAATTCCAGAGCCTGGGAACAGTTTTTAGTTCCACCTCTACGTACTTTTTGTAGAGGGGCCTACAGTTACTTCAGCACTTTTTGCAGCCAATTAACGTGTTTGTTTTAAGTCGGTTTGCCAACGCCTTTCATAACGGCTAGTTTGATTGGTTTTCCCCCTCCGTACGCCGGTAATTAGCGCCCCGGTCAGCCGTGTGTGTGCAGAAGATCGTCAGAGTGTTTTTCCTATTGTGTACGCGTAAAAGTTCGTACTTCTAAGGTGCTGTGATTGGATACTCACTAAAAAAGGTAATTTTCTTTTAATTTTCTTTTGTATAACTAAATAAAAAAAAAAAATGAAAATGAAGAAAAGAAAAAAATAACCTTTTTTTTAGAACCATTTTAAATGGAAAATATAAAACAAAAATATAGTTAAATAATAGTAAATAAAAAAAAAATTCATGTAGAATTAGTGAAATCATTTAGTTTTTTTGATTAAATAATAATAATAATAATAATAATAATATTAAAAATAATAATAATGGGCTAATAATAAAAACACAATTTTAATTATAAAATGTTAAAAACTTTAAATTAAATACCTACTTTAAATACGTTAAAAATATATAAAAATAAAAATAATTAACAAAAATAATTTAATTCTGTTCAAATTTAAAAAAAAGAAGAAATATTATTTAAAATTTTAATTATAAAATGTTAAAAACTTTAAATTAAATACCAAAAAAAAAACGTTTAAAAAAATATAAATTTATAAAAATAAATCTAAAATGTTAAACTGAAATTCGTCTCTCGTTTTTTATTTTAAAAGAATATCTTCCTGTTTTGTTAGTCTAGTCTTAGAAATAAGTTTTTCAGATGGATGTACTCCAACATTGAATTGTATTCATAATGGGTGATACTTGAATGAACGTTATTCAGTACAGTTATAACGCTTCTGGGTACTGTTTTAGAGATACTGTACCTACAAATTTATTTTTGAACCTCCATATTAAACACTGCACCGTGTTTGATTATTTATAAACACAAAAAGGTATATGTCTTGGCGAATTTACTGAAATTTCTTGTTTCTCCAAGATTTATTCACCAATGGCCTTGTATGGTGATTTTTATTAAGTTGCAATATGTTTTGGTTACAAAATTTATGTTCACTGTCTTAAAGGATTCCGTAATCTGAAAACAGCCGTACTTTCTCGCAAATCACAAAGCGAGAACAGTGGCTCTCTAGAGAAATCTGAGCTGATATTACACAGTAACAACTGGAAAAATGGTTTTGATTCTCCAATCAAAACTTCCCCCAAAGTGTTTTTTTTTAAATTCCTTCGTAGGAAATTTCAGGTCTTGGACGTTGGGCCGTTCTACGACGTCCTGGTGGAGGCAACCTTTAATATAGATTATTTTAAAACAGGTAAGTGGTTGAGTGAAATTTACAGGTTATTACCGCTGAATGGAATAGAAGAATGGAGACATCTACTTGGAATACGTTTTAATCACTCACACTACCTCACGAACAACAAAATCATACCTTAAATTAAAGAATTTTTTTTTAAAATTAAATCCTGTTCAAAGGAAACACTAATTCTCGTGTGTTAAACACGGTACATTTTAATAATAATCTTCCCTACTTTTATTACAGGCACAATACAAGTTTCAAATTATTACATATGACATGTATTTTAAAATCAACAACAATTTTCAATATTTTTATAGGATACCTGTCATGTTTTATATTTTCATAGGATACCTGACAGTATGGTTAATTAAACCCCAACCATCAGAGTACACCGGCAATCACTGTCTAGCATTCAAATCCATATAAAAGTAACTACCTTTACTAGAGCAGTCAATAAACATAACTTAATTTTAATCATGAGTGAAAGACGCAAAACGAAAATCAACCTCAGTTTGGCTTAAAAATGCGGAAATCACTCTTTCACGCTAAACAAGGCTCTGTAGAGAAAAATGCTTTAAATAAAAGTTGTAGATCTTTTAATTTCCGATAATTTGATTATATACACTTTTGTCGCGAAATGCATACTAAGGCCGAAATCTTTAAAAAAATCGATTTTTCACACGTTTTCGTGAGAAAAAACAGAAAATCGCTAATTACCGCTAAACTAAGCGTTATACAAAAAAATGTTTGATGTGAAACTTGTAGGATTTTAAATTCTCTACAACTTCTATTATATACTTTTTGCACTAAAATGCATATTAAAGCCGCAATCTTAACAAAACCATTTTTTTACATGAAAACAACCTCACCAAGAATTTCAGAAAACATGGCGCCTACCCTATCTTGTAGAGAATAAAAAATGTAGTAAATCAAGCAATTTAAAATAAAAATCGTAGGACCAGTTTTGAGAAAATCGCAAAAAAGTGAAAAATGACACGAATAAACTACAACTTCCGGTCGACTGATTTTGATGAAAATGTTCGTGTGGGTTCCGGTAGTGGTATACAACTTTAGTTTCAAGTTTCAAGTTCGTACGATGTTCCGTTCTTGAGATATTCTGTTCACACACACACACACAGACCAATCGCTAAAAACATGTTTTTTTGGGTTCAGGGGTTCTGAAAACGTGTAGATCCGGTGGAAAATCGATTTCTTAAAATCGACATGAAAACAATACTTTCCTTCCTGTATATTCATATAGGCAAGAGAGAGTAAAAATACAGGTGATTGAAGAAGTTTTACCGGCGCTTTCTGAGTTTACTCTACAGGCCAAAAAAGACAATTTTTAGATAAACGTATCCTAAAACGTTTCGGTAGCGAGTTACGAATAGCGAAAGATTTCGCCCTGATCTCAGTACCCTCGATGAAATAAAGACTTGCTGTAATTCTGAGAAGGTAAATTTAGGGGCGAATTCAATTGTTTCTTGTGGTTAGTAACCCGAAAAATCGAATGAAATAAGTCCCACAACTGAATATTTATCTTGGTTTTTAAGACATTCGATGTAAAACAGAAAAAATCTATGCCTAAAAATACTTTTTTTTAGACTTGAACTACAATATTTTTCTTAAATGACTCATAAATATATTATAAAAGTTATAAACAAAACTTGTAAAAAAAATCTGGTGCCAAATACTCACACAAATTTTTCTTGTCAATGCAAATAATTAACAATATAACCTAACATTATTAAAAGCTAATTTATTTTATTTTTTAATTCCTATTGTGTGTACGTTGCAATCTGTTCAATTCAGAACAATAAGCAACCCCATGACCCAATGAGATGATGATGTGTATGACGTGTAAATGAGGTGTAGTCTTGTACAGACCCAGGCCGACTATTCCTGAGAGAGTATGGTTAATTGAACCCTAACTATCAAAGTACACCACTGTCTAGTATTCAAATCCGTATATAAGTAACTACCTTTACTAGGATTTGAACCAGGAACCTTCGTCTCCGAAAATCAGCTGTTAAACAGCTGACACGCGGCGACGACTTTATCTCTAGACCAACCCGTGGGTCAGAAATCGCTAATACATTAAAAATAAACAAAAAAACATAACCTTATTTTAATCATGAGTAAAAGACTCAAAATGAAAATCAACCTCAGTTTGGCTTAAAAATACGGAAAATCACTCTTTCACGCTAAACTAGGCTCTGTAGAGAAAAATGCTCTAAATAAAAGTTGTAAATCTCTTAATTTCCTATACATTTCCTATAAATTTGATTATAATAGGCTACACTTAGTCGTAAAATGCATATTAAGGCTGAAATTTAAAAAAACCGATTACTTTTACAGATTTTCTTAACACAAAAACAGAAAATCGCTAATTACCGCTAAACTAAGCGTTATACAAAAAAATGTTTAAAATAAAAGTTGTAGGCTTTAAATTCTCTAAAACTATTATTTTAAATTTTTGCGCTAAAATGCATACTAAAGACACAATCTTAAAGAAATAATTTTTAACGATAAAACAGCCTCTCCAAGAATTTCAGCAGACATGGCGCCTACCCTATCTTGTAGAGCATATCAAACTTAGTAAATGAGGCGATTTAAAAAAAAATTTCAGACATTTTTTAGACTAATTAATAATTTTGTAAAGGAATATAACTTCGTTAGGGGAGTCAGGAGTACAAAAATGTTATTTTTTGACTTTTTTCGTTTTTTACATTTTATAATATTTCAAAATCTTATGATTTATTTGATATTTATTTACTATTGTTACACGACGTACCTTTCTATTTTTAATAGTTTTTTTAAAATTTGTGTTGCAAATATACTTTTCTCCAGTACGTATTTGTGACATTAGGTTTGATGTAGGTTAACTTTGGTTAGAACTAAGCTAGCGTGATGATTTTTGTTTTGAATTGTTTAGAACTTCCCTATAGTGTCCCAGGAGTTATTAAGACAGTCACAGAATTTTGTGAGTATGAGTACATCTAGAGTGACAATACTCCATTTAGTGACTGATGGCCCCGTTTTACCAGGTTCCGTCGAATCGTGTAGATAAATATGTATTTCCGTTGTCACAATAATTAATCTATTTTTAAGCACAACCTCCTAGACAGCTCGCTTAAAACAGGTTGAGTGCTATGAGAGACATATTTATCTCTCAGTGGCCAAACCCACATCGGTTTTCAAAATAAAAAAAAAGTTGGGTCATTTTTGCTACAACATTTTTTTGTAATTTTTACATTCAATTTGAAATTGTAAGATGTGAAAAATATCCAAAATAATTTTCTTGTTTATAGTATGTGATTTATAGCTTGTGAAAGTTGAGAGATAAATTAATCTCTCGTAGCACTGGAGGATGCTACGAGAGATAGCATCCTCGTAGGGGATAGCATCCTCATTGTTTTGGGGAAAACCATGAAGACAAAATATGGGGTCTTTTCCGTTTTCTGTATGCCACTACCAAATCTGAATTCCCTGAAGGGTTGCGCATGTGTTAATTTCTTCCTTCACTACCTTACTGAATACTACACTAAGAATGACACATTCATGCACGCTCACATACGTCCTTCCTAATCTTATTATGACGTATTACAGTACTATCTTACAAGTTTTGTTGTTTGATTTCTTATTTTGATTGTTTGTTTTATTTTCTTATTACTACATTACTATTACGTTTTATTTTTTTAATCATTTACATTGGGAAGAGAAAGTCTTGCGAGTGTTTCACACAGACTTTTGGCGCGCTAGACTCAGTAGTAGGAGAATTGTATAACCCTTCAGGGAATTCGGATTTGATAGTGGCATACAGAAAACGGAAAAAAGACACAAAAAATGTCCTAAAATTTAAAAATAAATAAAATAATTAACTTTTATAATAAGCATAAACCGAAAAAGAAAACTACACAATTTACTACACCGATCAAAACAGCCAAACAACGACAAAAGATGCGTATCGTAGGTTACAGCTGAGCAAAATTATTTTCTGCCAACCTTTGAAATGAGAATGATCGTACAAATAATTTTACTAAATGATATATATTATTTTGCAATAATCAGAAACAACCGAAAATTGCTGATTTTTTTGAATCTTTATAACTTTTTAATAAAAATTGCTACAAAAATGCTAAGACCATTTCCGGAAACTGCAGAATTTTTTTAATATTATAAACTAGAAAATGTTATTGACAATGAGTAATAAAATCATCTCTCGGCTGTTTCTATGTTTGAAGTACTGAGAGATAAATTCATCTCTCAAAAGCAAATTGGGCAAGAACTAGTGAGAGACATATTCATCTCTCAATAGCGTATCTGGCAAGATCAAGTGGATTGGGCATAGCACTCAACCTGTTAATACTGTATGAAGCAAGTTTGCTAATATAGGGTGATTCAAAAAGAGCGCCGGTTTTGATATATCAAATTAAGAGATTTATTTTATTGAAAAACTGAAAATAAATACATCAACAAGTTCATCTTACCTTCCGATTTCATGTATGAAAAATGATGTCATGCATGTGTCCTCCTCTACTGCGCTGGCACGCATCAACTCTGTCCATGAAATTGGATATTACTGCACGACAAGTTTCGACTATGTGGGACAAGTTTCCGTATGTGGGGTTTTCTAAACCCCACATACGGCAGTTCTGTTTATTAACAAAACCGTTTAAGTGGAAATACTCCTCATCACTGAAAATTATTTTGTTTGCGAAGGTGTCATCATCCTGCCGTTTTCTCAATACCCAGTCAACAAACTGTCGTCTCTTCTGGTGGTCTGCCACTTTCAAATGTTACGTCAACTGAATTTTGTACGGGTGATATTGGAGATCGTACCGAAGAATTCTCCGTACAGAAGAACATCTTAAAAACCCAATTGTTGAGAACGGCGACGTATTGATTTTGCTGGGCTAACAGCCACACTGTCACGAACCAACGCAACGTTCTGCTCAGTTCGGCCAGAACGACGACGTCCAGAACTTTTAAGGTCGACTGTTGAACCCGTCTCAAAAAATTTTTTCATGAGCCTGCGAACTGTTGATTCATTCGGTGCTTCATTACGTCCTAGAGTACCGCGAAGTCGCCTGACAGTAGCCGCATAACTCTCTCCACTCTGGTAAAATGTTTTGACGATTAACACTCGTTGCGCAATAGTAAACTTCTCCATGGTTAGACAGAGACTGCGAGAGTATTACACTGCGGACAAGAAAAACTATAACTGAATCGTCAATCGGAATGTTCTCCGAAATAGAAATGAGGTCAAACAATGTTGCCAACCGATAAACAAAAATTTACCAGCCGTTTAAAAACCGGCGCTCTTTTTGAATCACCCTTTACAATAATCCCTTGGTATCCGCGGTTTTCGGTTATCCGCGGACTTTGTCAAAGGGCCCAAAACCTTAAAATACGTACGTGATCTCACCTTGTGTACACCGTACTTGGTGGGAGGTGGGGATGTCATACAATTCAGAAAACACGTGTCACCCCACGTGTTTGAATAAATGTTTTGGCGTTCGTACCATGTTGCGTGACACACTAGTATGGCGACGGCCGCCATGAGCCAAGCTAGATTCCACGTAGTACTATTGTACGTACTGTACGCGCGCCAGCTCATGATCTCTGTCGCCTGGGGAAGTGGGGCGGGTAGCCTAATAGAATGTGACTAATATTTTTGTCTTATCGTCCAGTACAAAAACATTTAGTCATCATGTAAATATTATTATTATGTCTATGTATTAATTTATAATAGGCCTACTTATTATTGCTTTTCACAACGGATACACGTGTCACAATATACAGTTGTACATTTGTGCTTGTGCGTCTCGGATGTGTTAATCATTATTCATGATTTTTGTTCACTAAAGTGATTTTTATTTTGAAATTTAAAAAGTGTTAACGTGCCAAAAGTTATTTGTTTTGTGTGTTTTGTGTTAGGTAAATTTCAACGTGTATTTTTCATACCTTTTGTTTTATTTTAATATGTCTTTTCGGAAAAATAAAGCGGTAATTCATTCGGAAGGGCGACAAATTATTGCATCAGTTATAAAAAACTGTGATGAGGAATCGCGTAAAGGAGCGTAACTGCATCCCGTTAAAAATAGGCCTATAAATTAATGTTATGAAATATATATTTTTTAGTTTCCTTATTTTCTATGCTACGTACATATTTTAATTACTGAGGACTGCAATACAATGAAAGAAAAGTAAAAGAGTTACTATATTATAGAATAAATTGAAATAATAAAACAAAAGGTTACTTTATAATGACAAGAACATTATGATAAATGTTTTTTTTATGAATAGTATAATCTTTCGCTGCATGCCGTAACAGAAATTCCTCACACGGATCACGAGCTGACGCGCTTATAGTACAACCCCCACCCTCAGCCGCCATACATACGTCCAGACGCGATACTGTAATTTCTCCGTAGATTTTTCTCCATGTGTCAGTCTAACTTCTTCGTACGTACGTACAGTTCTTTGTTTATTTGACGATCTTGAAACAAAGCTAAGCATTTCTTCACAAACCATCAACGAGATTCCTAAGCATGGCAACGCAGTTTGCTGATCACATGATGGAAACGGATCCCATCATGGAAAGGGCCCTTCAATTCAAAAGAGGACTCCAGAAGCTGATTATACCATACAAAGAAATCCGTAAGGAGAAGAAGAAGTCCACGTACGAAGAAGTAATTTCCACAAGGAGTTTGAAAAGAAGAAGAAGAAGCAAACAGCCATAACTAACTATTTTAAAGCAACTTAAATTTTCTATGCGTACAGTACTGTATTTATTAAATGATCATAGATTATAATAATGGTAAAATGTTCCTAAAACTATAAAACACTTAAAACGACTACAGGACTTTACCTTCAGAACCTAACCCCCATCTTTTCGTTCGTGTAAGGTATTATTATCCGCGGTTTTACGAACCGCGGTAACCCTCCAGAACGCAACCCTCGCGGATAACGATGGATTACTGTACAATCTTAGTGACTATGAAGATGAGGTGCACTAATGTAAGTTAAATTTTTCAGTTTTTTCATTTCTGAAAAATTAATTTTTTAGCACAAAAGGAAGATTTCCTCAGAAACCACTAAACCAATTTTGATGAAAATTTCAGGGTAATTAATCTTCATTAAGATGCATAGTACGAATAAGATGTATAAAAAATGTGTTTAAAATTATTTTACAGTTATAAATATTTCAAAATTTCGTAGGTGTGAAAAACATGAGCCGAATTTAATTTTTTATCTTTGTTAATGTCACCGTTGTCCCTTTTGGTTAAGTACTGTGCTGTCGGCTGTTAAAGCTTCCGACGTAGCGACAGAGGGAGCCGCCAATAGTTTCGAAAGGGGCGGTACGCCTGTGGCGGCGTACCGACAGAGGCCTTTGTCGCCAAGGTCAACACCAATACCCCAGCACTCTCGGCGACTATAAAAAGTGTGCTGAACTGAGCCGAGAGATTCAATTCCGATTCAGACAGTAGACAAGACGTCCACCATGGGCACACGACTACCGGACTACAGCGAAGACTAATCGACGACCCCGCAAGAGAGAAGATGATGCTTCCGCTCGCCGACCCACCAGCGTAAGCCGTCGACCGAACCGTTATCGCCCGCTGCAGCGAGCGATGCCGATAGCGGTCCCCCGACCGAGCCTTGCGCTCACCGGATCCGACGACGCAGCCATCGACGCACTACTGCGAGGGAAGAAGATGATGTCTCCGCTGAACGACGACACGCCGTGTCGCCCAGCTCCTCGACCACCACGACGACTACAACCGACGCTTCCCATCAAGACGACCACCGCTTAAACGGCCCTTTTCAGGGCCACCAAAATTAAAGGTTTAAACTCGCCACTTAATGTCGCCATTCGGTGACACTACTTTTTTTTTTTTTTTTTTTTTTAACAGTATAGTTTTTCTTTTGCTATCAGTTAATAAATACAATAACTTTAAAGCAAATATGAGAAAATCTGAGTAATGTCCTTAGAATTAAAACACAAACGACACTCAGTAGTGTGTTTGAAAAAGACCGAACTGTGAAGAAACAAAAAATATATCTATACAAAATCAAACTTGATGAACCGTGAATCAACATCCCGAAACACAAAGTGTTAAAGTTAGAGATGAAAACGACGCCAATTATGAGATGCTGATGATTAGGAATTGAAGTAGAAAAGATGAAAAAACAATTAAATGACTAACAAAATCGTAGAGGTAAGTCCAATGGTTTAAAGCGTTTCAGTCTGTAAGTATCTTCGCTGTTGTCAAGGAGGCTAATCGCTAATGGATTCTGATGGTCTTCTAGTTTTTGTAAATGTTTTTCGCTATGTTGTTTAATTTCTTCTTTTATGAAGGGCAGGTTTAGGTCATTGTGTAGTATTTCATTTGTTACGTACCATGGGGCTGCAGTGATCAGTCTCAGGCATTTTGATTGAAAGCGCTGCACTTTTAACAAAACCGTATAAATACTGCTTGGTCAGTAAAGATTTTTGTATTTTTCTTAGATATGTTTTCGACCGAAAATTTTAAATATTAAATATTTTCTTTGGGTTGTGCAACTATTCTTGTGTATGTTTTTTTCCCTGCAACAACCACCCTTCATTAAATTTTTTTGGTTTGTTCACCTTGTTTCGTTAAAAGGTGTGACAGGGCGCAGTGCTCAGGCGCAATATCTAGTAAATTTTTAAAAAAATAATGATTACGGTGGAAATGTCAATGAAGTTGAGGATAGGTAAAGATGGAATGGGTTCATTTAGTAGAAGGGGAATGAGGGGGGAAAACAAGACACTAAATTTCAGACAGAGTTCACAATAAGATGTACAACTATCTTTTTCCAACGTGAGTCATCCGACTATTTCTGTCTTTATCTAACGGATAGACCTATCCTCTATTTACTCAGACCATTCATCAGGCCACAACCACACGACCACACACAGACACCCGATGGGGTTCACCACACCATTCCCGAAACCCAATTTCGAAACCCTCTCACCCTCATCGTCTTTGATATAAGACATAACAGTGGCGCTATCTTTTAGAAAATACCCTCTCTATATCTCACTTCCTTATTGGATGTCTAATGTTTATTTCATACCCCCAAGGCTTCTTTCTATCCCCTATTCTTTTCTT
>JAQMRL010000124.1:0-30299 GCA_035578175.1 Catonia carolina
CACATATCAGAGTGCGTTATAGAAAATTAAAAGATCTACACCTTTTATATTAAGCATCTTTCTCTACAGAGCCTAGTTTAGCGTAAAAGAGTGATTTTCCGTATTTTTAAGCCAAACTTAGGTTGATTTTCATTTTGCGTCTTTCACTCACGATTAAAATGAGGTTATGTTTTTTGTTTTTTTTTCTAATGTTTTATTACTAATGTTAGGTTGTATTGTTCATTATTTGCATTGGCAAGGGAACGGTTGTGTGAGTGTTTCACACCAGATTTTTTATCTTAAGTTATTTCATGATGTACTGGCTGATTGGTGAGAAACTCTTCACTCTCTCTTGAGAATAAGTTGCTCCTTTACAAAATATTACTTAAAGTGATTTGGTTGTACGGTGTTCAACTTTGGGGAACTACCAGCAGAAGTAACACAGAGGTAATTCAAAGGTTCTAGAATAAGGTTCTTCGGGCTGTAACAAGGGCTCCATGGTTTGCAAGGGATGCAGAAATACAACATTATTGCAACCTTCCTGTTGTAACAGACGAGGGGTCAGACGTTTTAACAGAAAATATCAGGCAAGACTTGAAAGCCACGAAAACGAATTAGCCATAATCTTCTAAACAATGCAGAAGAAATTAGGCGCCTGAAACGTTACCATGTTTTGGACTTGTCTGAAGGAGTTTAAATGTACATAAAATTATATTGAAAATTATTCCCTATTGTAAAATGTAAATATCTTTGTACAAAAGAATTTTCTCTTTTAACACATGAGTAATTGGTATAATGAGAGGTACTCAGGGTAATCACTTGGCCTCAACTTGTGATTTGTAAATTCAAAAGATTTGTTTATAGTTTATTTTTAAAAAAAACTGATTGCAAATAATGTTATTTAAAAAAAAGAAGTTATTTCAAGTTCCTTTTATGTAACATATTACACACTTTAAGGTTAAACATTACGTATTCACTTATCAATGTGTAAAATAATCTAGACTGTCAGAGACGTGACCGTCACCATAATGAAGAGATCAAAATCACAGTTACATGAGTAGAAACATCTGTTGTAATTAGAGGAAAATAGCGTCGGAGGGAAAAGTCGTTGCCAATTGTAATTGTCTCTGCAAACAGTGGCCTTTTACTGGAAGGGTAAAAACTGAAAGACATTAGCTTTGTATTCGGAGCTTTACTTTTAATGTAGCAATGTTCCACACAGATGTTACGACCACCTCCACTGAAATTATACCATCAAAATCTCAATAAGTATCAAGGCAAGTCGCATCACATTTCTCCCGTCCAACAAGCTTGAAATCTAATATTTCTCCCCACTTTTAGATAGTGCTAGAAAATAATGGATTCGTCGAGTGAAATTATACATTGAATTAAACAAAGGCCATTTCAAAATACTTTGTAGGTAATAAGCAACTGCTTTAATTTCAATCTTCATTGTTTTTTACTTTCTCTTGCCTATATGAATAAATAGAAAGGAAAGTATTGTTTTCATGTTGATTTTTCGATATTGAGTTTTCACCGGATATACACGTTTTTCAGACCCCTTGATCCCAAAAAAAATGTTTTTAGCGATTTGTGTTGTGTGTGCGTGTGTGTGTACGTGTGCGTGTGTGGGTTTGTGAGTGTGAACAAAAAATCTCAAAAACGAAACATTGTACGAACTTGAAACTTAAGTTAGGTACACTAGAGGACCCGACACGAACATTTTTATCAAAATCGGTCCACCAGAAGGTAGTAGTTTATTCGTGTCATTTTTCACTTTTAACTGATTTTCTTAAAAACGGCTCTTACGATTTTTTTAAAAATCATCTCATTTACAAAATTTTTTATGCTCTACAAGATAGGGTAGGCCATGTTTGCTAAAATTCTTGGTGAGGCTGTTTTCACGTAAAAAAATTGTTTTTTAAGATTGCTGCTTTAATATGCACTTTAGTACAAAAATGTAATTAACAAAAATGTAGAGAATTTAAAATCCCACAATTTTATTTTTAACATTTTTTTGTATAACGCTTACTTTAGCGGTAATTAGCGATTTTCTGTTTTTTTTTTCTCGCGAAAAAGTGTGAGAAATCGATTTTTTTAAGATTTCGGCCTTAGTATGCATTTTACGACAAAAACGTATGTAATAAAATTTATAGGAAATTAAAAGATCTACAACTTTTAACTAAAGCATTTTTCTTTATAGAGTCTAGTTTAGCGTGAAAGAGGGATTTTCCGTATTTTTAAGCCAAACTGAGGTCTATTTTCATTTTACGTCTTTTACTCATGATTAAAATAGAGTTATGTTTTTTGAGGTTAGTTTTTTGTTTAATACTAATTTTTTTATTACTAATGTTAAGTTATATTGGTCATTATTTGCATTGGCTAGAGAAAGTTTCGTGAGTGTTTCACACCATATTTTAAAAATTGTGAATTAGTTTGTGGTAGCAAACTACGTATCATTTATAAGGAAGTAGGTGAAGTGTTTTTTTGATAAGGGCGTAATGAAATGACAACCGATGACTGATAATCTCATTCATCACAAATGAATGATTAGGTTCGTCATTTCAGTCGATAAAGCTTAAGTGTTTTAGTAATCTAACAAGGCTCACTTATTTCTATTCTAATAAATTATTTACCATTACAATATTATCATAACGTACAAAGTTGAAAATTTAATTTCACAATTATTGGAATCACAAAGTTTAATTGAGGTAAGAAATATATTTTTTGCAATATTACGTTATTCTTTGGTTTTCCCGGTTTTTATATTACATTTTTAGGTTTTTCTTTGTGAAAAGAATTGCTGATTTTCATAAATACGAGGTGGGGCTATTAAATGACGAGACTGACGTAAAAAATTTTATTTTTAATTTATACATAATCACTTATTGTCATCTTCAATATACACTCCTTCTCTATCCCTACAACGCTCCATGCGAATTTTCCATTGTTGGAAACAGTGCTGGAAGTAATCTTCTGTCAGCTCCTTCAGGACACGTGCCGCTTTCTCTTTACAGCTTCGACAGACTCAAATCTTGTCCCTTTTAATGCAGATTTCACCTTAGGAAATAGGTAGATGTCACATGTTGCAAGATCTGGTCAATAAGGTGGATGTTCTAACACTGAGATGCTGTACTTGTCTAGGAACCTCTCAACAGATAACGCGGAATGTGCTGGCGCATTGTCTTGGTGGAGAACCCATGATTTGCCCTATCACATTTCGGGGCGTTTTTTCCTTACTCTTCGACGTAGTTTAGAAAGTACTTCAAGGTAGTAATATTTAAATCGTTTGACCTTCAGAAACCCAGTGAAGGTACACAATCCCATGGATTTAAAAAAATCAATCATCAATACTTTAAATTTTGACTTTTTGGCTCGAGCTTTTTTGTCTCTCGGTAAAGTTCGGCTCTTCCAGTGCATGAATTGGCACTTCGATTCCGAATCATAAGTAAAAACCCACGTTTCATCACACGTTATTATCGTTTCCAAAAAATTTGGGTCATTTTCAATCGCGTACAAAGTGTCAGTACAAACATTTTTGCGAGCTTCATTTCAAACATTTTTGAGCGGCACGTGTCCTGAAGGAGCTGACAGAAGATGACTTCCAGAACTGTTTTCAACAATGTAAAATTCGCATGGAGCGTTGTAGGGATAGAGAAGAAGTGTATATTGAAGGTGACAATAAGTGATTATGTATAAAATACAAATAAAACGTTTTACAACGTCTGCCTTGTTATTTAATAGCTACACCTCGTGCAGCTGCAAGTAAGATACAGTTATAATATTTATTTCTTCGGTCTGTTTATATACTTTATAATTCGGATGAGCATGTGGTCAAAAAAAATAATGCTGAGTTTACTAAATATTAATCATCATCATCATCACCCAAACACGGATAGGCCTAAAGCCTGTTCCGGCACCCATCTTCGTAGCGGTCTTCCTCTATCACGTCTACCCCGTGGGGCATAACTTAATATTTGGACTGGTAGTCTTTCCTCTCGCATTCTATTCACATGTTCACACCACCTGGAATTGTAGCGCGCAATGCCGTCTAATAGTGGTTGGACCTGTAATTCTGCTCTAATACTTTCATTACGTTTCATGTCCAGTCTGTTATAGCCTGCCGTCGCCCTTAAAAACTTCATTTCTGCACTTTGTATTAGAGTTCTCTCTCGTTGCGTCATGGTCCAACTTTCACTGCCATACAGCAAAACCGGGACTGCCATAGTTTTGTACAGTTTAATTCTTGTATCCTTTCTTGTCTTATTTTTCAAAGTTCGATGTATTGTCCCGCAAATTGTTCTAAACTTATTCAGTTTATTCATAACATCGTCATCTTTTAAAAAGCTTACGTCACATCCTAAATATTTAAAATGCGAGACTTGTTCTAAAACTTTATCAATTAAAAATATTAATTAATTAATTAAAAATGTACCCATTACCTTGTACTTGTAGTATTGAATTAATTGCACTCGATCTGCTAGTTTCAGGGCTACATTAATTAGTTCTGTTTCTTATCACGTAGTCAGCCAATTATATAACTGAAGCAATTAAGAACAGACGAGGTAGAGGTGTTAAAGACCCTACTATCGGTTTCATAATGATAGACACCCAAGTTTGAACCGAAAGCATCTCCAAAACTATAAGTCAAATTTCAACATACTTTACATAAAAATTTAGCTCACGTTATTCTGCGATTACCTTTAATAGTCCTACATTTTTAATATTGTTTAAAAGTTGCCATATCGAGGTTGGAAGACAAAAAGACCCGGTTTTTTTTGCTACCGCAACAAATTTCATGCGTTTAGAGGCGTGTAACTCTATAATTATTCGACGGAAAAAATTGAAATTTTAACACAAAATAGAAAATTATATTCTTACAGCGTGTACAAAATTTCAAATTCGTACGTTATTTTAATTTTTATTTATTAACAATATTCTGAGTTCTTGCTATCTCGGTAACCGGTCGATCGTTCGGCACGGGTAAACTATCGTTTTATTCAGCGTAAAAGACTTAGTAAAGATTATATTATAGGAAATTAAAAGATCTAAAATTTTTATTTTAAACATTTTTCTCTACAGAGTCTAGTTTAGCGTGAAAGAATGAAATTCCTTATTATTAAGCCAAACTAAGGTTGGTTTATATGATTAAAATCAGGTTATGTTTTTTGAGATTTATTTTGTTTATTGTAATGTTTTATTACTAATGTAAGGCTATATTGTTCATTATTTCCATTGGCAAGAGAAAGTCGTGTGAGTATTTCACATCAGATTTTTTTTTTCCAAGATATAGGCTAAATGTAGTAAAATTTAGGATTGCTTGAAGATTTTCGAAAAGATCAATTGGATTTACCGTACTCTAATAGATAGGGTTGAAAGAAGATTAAAAAAGTGGCTGTAATGAAACGATTTAAATTAGAATTCGATTTTTCATCCCTTCATCCCAGCCCTTACAATCCACCCAAACGTTTTCTGTTTTCCCTGCAGACTTAACCCACCTCCTGTGTTTATTTCTTCAGAAAGAAAAAGGAAAATCAAGCTTTTTAACCGATTCTCTCCGCTTATCCAATGATAACAAATTTATAGTGTGGACCAGAAATTTGTTGACACTCACATTGTTAGTCCATAAGGAAAGTTAACAAAACTCAAATATATCATGATTTTGAGTTTGATATTGCTATAATCTTGTAGAATATCTACTTGGAATATTAATATGATTGGGATTCAATTAAATTTACTTTCTCATAAATTATCGGCCTGAGTCCGTACAACACTACATTTCATTTACATGTCATATACAGAGTGATTCACGAGGTTTCTTCCCATTTCTACAGCGCATTCTACTAGCAAAAATAATGAAAAAAAATTTCATGTAAACATAGATCCAAAAGGAAGCATGGGAGGAAAGAGCCAAGAAACTAACAACATCACAACTAATCACCAAAAACACCTACAAAAAAATGCCTATCAATCAAAAACAAAATAAAACAGTACAAAACGGTCATACAACCAAAGATAACGTATGGGTGCGAAACTCTACTCAAATTAAACCAGAAAACAGAATAGATAAAATCCAAAAACTTGAAAGGAGGATCCTTAGGACCTGCATCGGAAAGAGACACCAAGTAGATGGAGAATGGAGATTACTACCAAATGAACAGGTCTACCGAATCAGGAATAGATACAATGAAGAAAAAGAGAATATTCTTCTTTGGACATATAATCAGAATACCCAAAGAATCACAAACCAAATAATCAGAAAACTCTACCAAAAACATAAAGAAGTAATGCGGTTAAGAGAAATCAGGAAAGATATGGAAGAATTAGGCATCACCTTCCAAGATCTAGAAAATAAAACCGAACAGCTGAAACTATTAAAAGATGAAAATATTAGATTCCAAGGAAAAATAGATAAAAGAGAAAGCAGGAAAGTGATCTTTTCAGAAGCAGAAAGGAAAAAAAGATCTGCCAGAATGAAAGAATACTAGATGAAAATCAAAGAAAAGAGCCAGAAAAGAGTGCCCAGAAATTGACTCAAGTGATCCAATGAGGTCTTAAAAGATAAAAAACCCATAGATCCAACAAAAAATTCCTATCGACAAAACAAAAATTATACACTACCAAACAGTAATTCTCCCAGAAGTACAATACGCCAGCGAGATTCTCTTCGGGCCATATAAAGTTGGAGAAATTGAAAGGATTGAAAAAAATCTGGTATGAAACACTCACACAACTTTCTCTTGCCAATGAAAATAATGAAAAATATAACCTAATATTAGTAATAAAACATTAGAAATAAACAAAAAACTAACCTAAAAAAACATAACCTTATTTTAATCATGAGTGAAAGACGGAAAATGAAAATCGAACTCAGTTTGGCTTAAAAATACGGAAAATCACTCTTTCACGCTAAATTAGGCTCTGTACAGAAAAATGCTTAAAGTTACAGAAATTTCCTATAAATTTTATTATATATATACACTTTTGTCGTAAAATGCAAAGTAAGGCCGAAATGTTAAAAAAAATCGTTTTTTCACACGTTTTCCAGAGAAAAAACACAAAATCGCTAATTACCGCAAAACAAACTAAGCGTTATACAAAAAAAAATTTAAATAAAAGTTGTAGGATGTTAAATTCTCTACATTTTTTTTATATAAAGTTTTGCGCTGAAAAGCATATTAAAGGCACGTAATCTTAAAAAAAACAATTTTTTTACGTGAAAACAGCCTCACCAAGAATTTCAGCAACATGGCGCCTACCCTATTTTGTAGAGCATAAAAAAGTTAGTAAACCAGACAATTTAAAAAAAAAAATCGATGGACCAGTTTTTGAGATAATCGCAAAAAAGTACGAATAAAGTACTACTTCCGGTTGACCGTTTTTGATGAAAATGTTTGTGTCAGATTCTCTAGTAGTATCTTACTTAAGATTCAAGTTTCAAGTTCGTACGAGGATCCGTTCTTGAGATATTCTGTTTACACACACACAGACCAATCGCTAAAAACATGTTTTTTGGGTTCAGGATGTCTGAAAACGTGTAGATCCGGTGAAAACTCGATTTTGGAAAATCGACATGAAAACAATAGGCCTACTTTCCTTCCTGTATATTCATATAGGCAAGACAAAGTAAAAAAAATATATATAGATATAGTCGTATATGTATAGATCCAAAAACGCTTCGTTAGCGAGTTACAGCTAGCGAAGTATTTCGGCATGATTCCTGGGCAAAGAGTGAAATAAACCGATACTGAACTTCTGGAAAGGTAAATTAATTGGCAAAATTTGTGGTTTCTTATAGGGGAGCAGACTGATTTTAATAAAAAAAATATTGATTTTTCAATTTAACCATATATTGATCGTTCGTTTTCACCTATTTAAATTTATATATAACACGACATTTGTTGCTTTTTCTGTTGAGAAAAATTATGTTTTTACGTTGATGGGGTACGTAGTGTTTATTTTGATATTTTTTCACGTTTTTCATTCTTGTAAATTGATATTAATATAATCATGTTACTGCTCTAACATTACGGAGATCGCGTTTACGTAAAAACGATAAATTTCTAGAACGCGTAGGAATCAGCCGTAGAGCAAATATTGGTGTGTTTTTGTTTGGAAGTTAATTCCAATTGGCAATAGGTGTTTCTGTTACGGTATTATGCTTTTACTATATCCGCATTTTCCGCATATTGTATTTTTTGACTTTAGGTACACTTATTTCAGGAACCATCCCACATAGGAGTGTGAAATTTCAAACACTAAATTTTAGTACTAAGGTGTGTATTTACTCCAGAGGTATTTCAAAAATTTAGGAGTTTTTATTTTTTGGGTGTGTTTTTCATAAAAAAATTTGGGCACATTTGAACATTTTTTGAGAATAAAAATCATTTTTAGATTGGATGAAGATAAATGAAAAAGCTCTGGTACAAATTTGTAAAACGGTACTGTAGATAGGTGTGCCAAAGCTCAGCTTTGTACCTTTAACGGTTTCTACAAAAAAATCTACTTAAGTTAGTATTGCAGGTATAGGGATAATGAAAATGGTCTGCTCCCCTTAAGTATTTTGCCTTGGAAAATAAAATAGGTTTTAGAAATGTACCTTTAGTAGTTTTTTTTAGGAATGTAGGGTTAAATGGAAGAAATAAGAGCATGAAAACTCTTTTGTTTTACGTTTGATATACAATAACTTTGTTATACGAGGTGTAGCTATTAAATAACGAGACTGACGTAAAAAAATTTATCTTTATTTTATACATAATCACTTATTGTCATCTTCAATATACACTCCTTCTCTATCCCTACAACGCTCCATGCGAATTTTCTAATGTTGAAAACAGTGCTGGAAGTCATCTTCTGTCAGCTCCTTCAGGACACGTGCCGCTATCTCTTCTACAGCTTCCACAGACTCAAATCTTGTACGTTTTAACGCAGATTTCACCTTAGAGATCAGATAGAAGATAATAACATGTGATGAAACGTGGTTTTTTACTTATGATCAGAAAAACGAAGCGTCAATCCATGCACTGGAAGAGCCGAACTTCACCGAGAGCCAAAAAGCTCGAATGAGCAAGTCAAAATTTAAAGCAATGATGATTGTTTTCTTTTTTTGATATCCATGGCATTGTGTACCTTCAGTGGGTTCATGAAGGTCAAACATATAATCAATATTACTAGCTTGAGGTACTTTCTGAACTACGTCAAAAAGTAAGGAAAAAACGCCCCGAAATGTGGAAGGACAAATCATGGGTTCCCCACCAAGACAATGCACCAGCTCATTCCGCATTATCTGTCGAGAGATTCCTAGCCAAGTACAGCATCTCAGTTTTAGAACATCGACCGTATTCACCAGATCTTGCACCACGTGACTTCTACCTGTTACCTAAAAATCTGCATTAAAAGGGACAAGATTTGAGTCTGTATTAGCTGTAAAAGAGAAAGCGGCACGTGTCCTGAAGGAGCTGACAGAAGATGACTTCCAGCACTGTTTCCAACAATTGAAAATTCGCATGGAGCGTTGTAGGGATAGAGAAGGAGTGCATATTAAAGGTGACAATAAGTGATTATGTATAAAATTAAAATAAAAATTTTTACAACGTTAGTCTCGTTATTTAATATCCACACCTTGTACAATAACTTTGGGTTGTTGTTGTTTAGGTCAACAGCCGAAAGGCTGGTTTGAACCTCTAGAGGTTTTACTAAGTAAAACGAAGAGTGAGGTGGTTTACCATTGCCTTCCTCACTGAGTGGAAAAGTACGCTTATCAGCATGCCGGGCCCTCTGAAAAGCACATATTTTCCACTCTGTAAATGACAACTTCACTTCATTCACCACAGGGTCTGGCTGTATAATGAAATTCATTACTTTCAGAGAAGATAACTCTGATTAGTGTCTTTTACACCTCTACCTCTTCTGCTCTTAAATGATTCAGTCATTTAATTGGCTGACCATGTGATAAGAAACAGAACTATTTATTTTAGCCCTGCAACGAACAGATTGAGTGTAAATAATTTGACACTCCACCTGTCTGTTATGGGCAGAAACTTTGGGTTATGGGTAATAAATATATAAAATCTTTAAACATAAATAGTAGAGAAGTTAATTCTGAGAAAATTAAGTTCGGTCAAAAATAAAACAGAAATAAGAACAAAAATTCGATTTTTTTTTAAATTTATATATTTAACGTCGCATCAACTGCAAGGTTATTAGCGACGACGTTGGGGTGTAACTGTGCGTAATGAGGATGAAATGATTTTTTTTTTGTAACGTATGAAAATATCTGCCCATAATAGACAGGTGGAGTGTCAAATTATTTACACTCAATCTGTTCGTTGCAGGGCTAAAATAAATAGTTCTGTTTCTTATCACATGGTCAGCCAATTAAATGACTGAATCATTTAAGAAGAGAAGAGGTAGAGGTGTAAATGACACTAATCAGAGTTATCTCCTCTGAAAGTAATGGATTTCATTATACAGCCAGACCCTGTGGTGAATGAAGTGAAAGTGTCATTTACAGAGTGGAAAGTATGTGCTTTTCAGAGGGCCCGGCATGCTGATAAGCATACTTTTCCACTCAGTGAGGAAGGCAATGGTAAACCACCTCACTCCTCATTTTACTTAGTAAAACCTCTACAGGTTCAAACCAGCTTTTTGGCTGATGACCTAAACAACAACAACATGAAAATATGCCGTGCCTGAGTGGGATTCGAACCCAGGACCGCATGATGAGAGGCGAGCTCGTTACCAACTACGTCACTGCGGCCGGAAAAATTCAATTTTATTTAAAGACATAACCAATTTTAAAGAAATAGTTATAACAAAAACAAAATGTTTATTTTTTAATGATGATGTGAAGTAAGATAAAAAAAATTTACAAAAAAAAATCACAGACATTACAGTTAAAAATAAAAGCGTGGCGCATTAATATATATAATATTTATTGTAAAATATTCGTTGTAAAATATTATATATATTAATGCGCCACGCTTTTATTTTTAACTGTAATGTCTGTGATTTTTTTTTGTAATTTTTTTTATTTTTTTCTTTTTAGTTCATTTTTTTTGATTAATTGTTAAATAATAGCGTTTCTTAAAAAAAAATTTTTTTTAATTTTTTTTTTTGATTTTTTTGTAAATTTTTTTTATTTTTTTATTTTTAGTTAAGTTTTATAAGTAATTGTTAAATAAAAACGTTTTTTAAATTTAAAAAAAAAAAATTTTTTTTAATTTCAAAATTTTTTTTTTACAAACACCTCCACAGCGTATTGTCATCGAAGATAAACAAGTGTGCAAAGTTTGATTCATATTGATACGGTAGAAGTATTAAAATTTTAAGTTGCAAGATTTGATGGATCCAAGAGTAAGTTAAATAAAAGCGTTTAAAAACAGGCTTAACTGTTAAATAAATTTTTACTTTCTCTTGCCTTTATGAATACATAGAATAGAAATTATTGTTTTCATGAGGATTTTTCGAAATCGTGTTTTCACCGGATATACACCTTTTCAGACCCCCTGAATCAAAACCATGATTTTAGCAATTAGTCTGTGTGTGTGAACAACATATCTCAACAACAGAACATCATTCCAACATGAAACTTAAGTTGGGTACTCCTAGAGGACCTGACACGAACATTTTCATCAAAATCGGTCAACCGAAAGTAGTAGTTTACTCGTTTTTTTTCAATTTTTTCAAAAAACGGCTCCTACGATTTTTTAAAAATCCCCTCATTACTACATTTTTTATGGTATCTAAGAAGAGGTAGGCGTTATATCTGCTGAAATTCTTGGGGAGGCTGTCCTCAAAAAAAAAAATAGTTTTTTTAAGATTGCGGCCTTAATATGCATTTTATGGCAAAAATGTCTGTAATCAAAGTTGTAAAAAATTTAAAAACCTACATCAATTATTATTCAAAACATTTCTTTGTATAACGCTTAGTTTAGCGATAATTAGTGATTTTCTGGTTTGTATTTATGAAAATTTATAAAAAATAGATTTTTCAAGATTTCGACCTTAGTATGGATTTAAGGAAAAAAGTGTAATAACAAAATTTATAAAAAATTAAAAGATCTACAAATTTTATTTAGATCATTGTTCTCTACAGAGCCTAGTTTAGCGTGGAAGAGTGATTTTCTGTAGCCAAACTGAGGTTGGTGTTTATGCATCATTCACTCATGATTAAAATTAGGTTACGTTTTTTGAGATTATATTACTAATAAATTATTTATTATATTCATTTTTGAGAAGTATATTAATTGAAAGTGATTAACATACGGTGCAATTGCACGGTAAAAAATGTAGTGTCTTACTGTTGAGGTTGGCAGAACTGTCATATTTCTCTTCCCTTCCTCACAAACCATCCATACACAAAAGGCATCTCGTAACTTAATATATATAATATTGAGGGAGTGAATTGTAAGGGGAGGAAAATGATAGAATATTTAAAGCAAATTACAAAAGATGTAGAGTGTACAGGTATGTAGGCCTACTATCGATTTCTTTATTATAGATACCCGAGTTTGGAGCCTTCTTTTTTCAAAACCGCTGGTTCAATTTTAACATACTATATACCAAAATTTAGCTGATTTCAATCTGCGTTGTTACATATCAGTTTCATATTTTTAGCGTTTATTAATATTCCAATATCAGGATGAGAAGAAAAAAAGAGCCGGATTTTTTTCTTGTTGCAACACATTGGATGCATTTAGAGACTTATAACTCAAACACCGTTCGACCAATTTATTTGAGATTTCGCCGGCATATAAACTTTTATGTAGCTACTGAACGTACGAAATTTCAGATTTGTAACGCATTTAAATTTTGAGTTATCTTCTTCTTCTTCTTCACTTCCAAGGATTAGGTTTCTTGAACCTGTTCCGGTACCCATCTGTTCCTCGGTCGTCCTATATCTCTTCTTCCTGTAGGTTTGTAGTTTCTGGCGGCTTTTGGTATTCTCTCGCCTGGCATGCGATTCAAATGGCTGCACCATCTGTTCCTGTTCTGCTTGATTCTGTCTAGCAACGGTAAAGCATTCAGTGTTTTTCTAATTTCTTCATTTCGTAGCCAATCTCTTCGGCTGCATCCATATACACTTCGTAAGAATCTCATTTCTGCAGCCTGGATTTTGCTGTCTACCTTTTTCGTATGTATCCAGGACTCACTGCCATACATCAAAGTAGGGACAGCAATTGTATCGTAAAACTTAAGTCTCGTATCTTTTCTTGTTTTCCGTTTCAGATGTTTATGTATATTACCACAAATGCTTTGAAATTTAGATAGTTTGTAAAGCACATCTTTGTCAAAGTCATACGAAACATCATTACCAAGATATTTGAAATGAGAGACTTGTTCAAGCACTCTTCCTCCTAATTCTATTTTAGTTCTTACGGTGTATTTTCCTTTAAATGCCATAGTTTTAGTTTTTGTCTGCGATATTTTCAAATTATATTTCTCAGACATTTTGTCCAACCTAATACCAATAAATGTCGTACGATATTTCAGATTTGTAACGCGTTTAAATTTTGAGTTATTAGCCTCTAAATGCATTCAATGTGTTGTAGCAACAAAAAACCGGCTCTATTTTTCTTCTCATCCGGATATCGGAATATTAATAAACGCTAAACATATGAAACTGACATGTAACAACTCAGATTGAAATTAGCTAAATTTTGGTGTATAGTACGTTAAAATTGAACAAGCGGTTTTAAAGCAAGAAGTATCCAAACTCGGATATCTATAATAAAGAAATCGACAGTATAGGTACTGAAGTCACGAAATTGCCTTTTGCTTATGGGTGGGCTTTAAGGAAGGGAAGTGAAAATTTACAGTGCTGCCAACCTCAACAGTGAGATACTACCGTGCAGTTTCTACATACATCTTGTAAGCTGTAGTTTATTCCGAGAAAATGTTTTCTTTATAAACCTTTTGTTGTTGTTGTTTAGGTCATCAGCCAAAAAGCTGGTTTGAACCTCTAGAGGTTTTACTTAGTAAAACGAGGAGTGAGGTGGTTTACCATTGCCTTCCTCACTGAATGGAAAAGTATGCTTATCAGCATGCCGGGCCCTCTGAAAAGCACTTACTTTCCACTCTGCAAATGACACCTTCACTTCATTCACCACAGGGTCCGGCTGTATAATGAAATTCATTACTTTCAGAGGAGATAACTCTGATTAGTGTCTTTTACACCTCTACCTCTTCTGTTCTTAAATGATTCAGTCATTTCATTGGCTGACCATATGATAAGAAATAGAACTATTTATTTTAGCCCTGCAACGAACAGATTAAGAGTAATTAAACCTTTTATAAAATAGAGTAAATAAACCTTTTATGAAATAAATATGACCTGTAACATTGCCTATAGCTTAATTACATGACAAGAAATTTTTAATATACTGAAATTACCAGCTACCTTATTCCATTGAAACAATTTTTTTTTTTACAAATAAATCGCCTTCTTTACTATCGCTGTTACCGGCGTCTTCACTATCAGTTTCTCTAGTAACACCTAACCGTTGTTTTTTACCAGGTGTCAAAAAAGCTGTTGAAGAATATTTAAAAAAAAAGTTTTTTCACGTATTTAATTTCCTTCTTTATTTTTCAAATTGTGGAAAGAGAAGCATTACAGTAGACGTCAGCCACTCCGCTCATGGCCTTTGTTAAGAGGAAGGGAAAGGGTTTTTTGTTTAGCTTTAACTTCACAGCATTTTTACTTTCTCTTGCCTATATGAATATATAGGAAGGAAAGTATTGTTTTCATGTCGATTTTTCGAAATCGAGTTTTCACCGGATCTATACGTTTTCAGACCCCCTGAATCCAAAAAACATGTTTTTAGCGATTGGTCTGTGTGTGTGTCTGTGTGTCTGTGTGTCTGTGTGTGTGTCTGTGTGTGTGTGTGTGAACAGAATATCTCAAGAACGGAACATCGTACGAACTTGAAACTTGAAACTTAAGTTACATACCACTACCGGACGCGACACGAACATTTTCATCAAAATCGGTCAACCGGAAGTAGTAGTTTATTCGTATAATTTTTCAGTTTTTTGCGATTTTCTCAAAAACTGGTCCTACGATTTTTTTTAAAATCGCCTATTTTACTCAATTTTTTATTCTCTACAAGATAGGGTAGGCGCCATGTCTGCTGAAATTCTCGGTGAGGCTCTTTTCACGTAAAAACGTTGTTTTTTTAAGATTACGGCTTTAATATAAATTTTAGCGCAAAAACTTATATAATAAAAGTTGTAGAGAATTTAAAAACCTACAACTTATGTTTCAAACATGTTTTTGTATGACGCTTAGTTTAGCGGTAATTTGCGATTTTCTGTTTTTTCTCACGAAAACGTGAGAAAAATCGATTTTTTCAACATTTCGGTCTTAGTATGCATTTTACGACAAAAGTGTATATAATAAAAGTTATAGAAAATTAAAAGATCTACAACTTTTGTTTAGAGAATTTTTCTCTACAGAGCCTAGTTTAGCGTGAAAGTGTGATTTTCCGTTTTTTTTAAGCCAAATTGAGTTCGATTTTCATTTCGCGTCTTCCACTCATGATTAAAATAAGGTTATGTTTTTGAGGTTAGTTTTTGTTCATTTCTAATGTTTTAATACTAATGTTAGGTTTATTGTTAATTATTTGCATTGGCAAGAGAAAGTTGTGTGAGTGTTTCACACCAGATTTTTTTACACTGCATATTAGCAGAGGCGGATTAATACTTGTTGGGGCCCTAGGCAATGGCAAATGAGGGGCCCCCCCCACTTTGCTTTGACGTAATAAAAACATGATAGTTAATATTTCAATCAAGTTTATTTTCTATCAAAATAACATTTGTTCTGATATCTGATAATAATAATAATAACTATAATAAAAACGATTTAGAAAAATTTTCTCCTACATTTCAATTCACTGAACTCATCGATGATGTCATCAAAATCAATTTTTCGTAAAATATCAGATTCGATGCAAAGAAGACTTAACATATCTAAACGTTCTTGCAGCATAGTTGCCCCCATGTAGTAGCGCCACCGAAATAAAAAACGCGCGAATTTATGCATTCGTAAAAACGTGTTTACGAATTTATTTATTTATATTTTAGGGGCCCCAGAAAATGTATTATAAATGTACTATAAATTTAATGTAATCATACACAATCATGTCATTAAGTTCAACAATTGAATATTTTTACGATTGAAAATGTATTAATATTTTACAATTTTGTCATTTGTTCAATCAAATTTTTTTTTCCAAATTTTTTTTTAAGTTTTCTATTTTTTTCCAAATTTTTTTTAAGTTTTCAATTTTTTTCCAAATTTTTTATTTTTTTTTATTTTGTCGGGGGCCCCTGGCCATTGGGGGCCCCTAGGCACGTGCCTAGTAGTGCCTATTGGGTAATCCACCACTGCATATTAGATTTCGTTCAGCACTGTGAATAGTCTGCTTACGTTTTCGAGAAATTAACATTTCTGTTTACAGTAAAAAACAGTTATATTTGCACAGTTAACCAATAAAAGGTTCCGCGATATACTGTATATGCTCTGGGTATAGTATAAGTTGTTATGTTTGTCGTACTGGAATTAAAACAGTGCATGCACACTGATACTTTTCCCTTTTACCTCTCGTTGCAAACGAGGGCAAACTCGTAACTGAGGTGACTACATATATGAAACGACTCGAAAGATAGACAGCTTGGAGAACTGCATCAAACCAGTCAAGAGATTGATTACAAAAATATGGTTTATTAATATTTTTGGTAATCCTCATAGAGAAATATAATAAAATTGACGGTTCAACATTTAAGTCAAATAATTTACGAACCACCCAGTGAATGTAAGTTGGTTCCTAGGAGGGTTATTTTCTCGGGGAAGGAGGGGCAGTTCTTATTTGACTGTGTGTCTGCCATTTCCATTTCGATTATGTCACCCCGATAATTAAATTTTCCCTTATTTTTTTTCAATAACTACTTCATCTGAAAAATCTTTTCCCAACTTTTTCATTTTTTTTAATTTTCTTACTTCCTAAATTGATTCGAATAGGAATTAGGTACTTTAAACGTTTTGATTTTTCCCCGTTATCTCGAAAACGTTGAGTGATTACAGTATTGCGATGAGGTAAAAAAAATGTATAGTCACATTTCAAGAGATCACAAAAATATTCATCACTCCTTCAAGCCAAAAAAGGTGTTTTTTTTTAGAAGGAAGATGGCACGCGAGGCTACCTCTCCCTTTCGTTATACTCTACTTTTACACACCCTTTCTCACGAATTCTCTCTCTAGTGAATCTCCTTCTCGTTTTCCTCTGCGACTCTTTATTTTTATTCTCTTCCTTTGTTTCTCTTCTCTTTTCCTCGCTTTATCATTCTTTCTCTGTCTTTTCTATATTTCTCATCTCTTTTGTATTTCTTTTCCCTCTCTCCCACTATCTCATACTTTCTTTCATATACTCTTATTCTCTCCTTAACTATTCCTCTCCCGCTCCTTTTATCACCCTATTGTTTCTCTCACTTACGCCCCCTCTTAAACATTTTCTCTTACTCTATCTTTCTTTTCTGTTTATTTACCTGTCCTTATCCCTCTCTTTCTATTTCTATCAAAGGAAAGAAAAACAATTAGGAGGAAGAGGAGGAGGAGGACAACGAAGAAGAAGAAGAAAAAGAAGAAGAAAAGGAAGAAAAAGGAGACAAAGAAAAGGGAAACAGAAGAAGAAGGAGAAGAAGCGGAAGCAGTAGAAGAGGGAAAAAAGAAGAAGGATACAAAGCGGAAAAAGAACATGAGAAAGAGGAGGAAGCAGAAGAAGAGAAAAAGGAGATGAAGCGGAAGCAGGAGAAAAGGTAAAGGAAGAAGACGGATAAAAAGTAGAAAAAAACAAGAGGAAAAGAAAGAAAAAGAAAAAAAAGCAGAAGAGGGAGAAGGAGAAGAAGAGGAAAAGAAGAAGAAGCGGAAGCAGAAGAGAAAGAAGTAGAAGAAGCTGAAACAGGAGAGAGGAAGAAGGAGAAGAAGTGGAAGCAGGAGAAGAGAAAAAGGAAACTGAAGGACAAAAAGTTAAAAAAGAAGAAGAGGAAGGGAAAGAAAAAGCAGACGAAGAGAACGAAGAAACAGAAGAAGAAGGAGAAGAAGTGGAAGCATAAGAAGACGAAGAGGAAGAAGGGAAAGAAGAAGAAGAAAAAGTAAGAGAAAGAAAAGGAAGCAGAAGAAGAGAAAGATAAAAGGAGAAGAAGCATAAAAAAAAGAAGAAGAGGAAGAAGAAGTAAAACAAAAACAGAAGGTGATGGGAGAGTAGAAAAGGAAGCAGAATAATAATAATTTAATAAGCTGAGGAAGACGAGTAAAATACCTTTAAATTATATTCTAGATAAAAAATTACAATAACGAACCCTTCTGGGGTTGACTACAGGAATTGTAGTTTTTAAATTTTCTCTCATTGTGTTAATAACCTACTTCTTCCTCTAAAATACATTTATAAACGGATTTATTTCATAAAACCAATTACTTTGGCTTCAGGGTTTAACGATTTCAAAAAACTTAGTATGGGCTAACAGGGAGTTTACTTTAAGTACTAATATAAAGGTTAAGTGAACTATATTGTTTGGTTAGGCAATCGTTTACTTGATTATGCAACCCGTCAATAGAACATCCCCTTACGGCAATTATTCAAACAAGACTAGAAAAACGTTTTATTGTTGTTAAGATGTCATTTCCAGGCAAAGGTTTTCATCCCCATTAAAAACATCTTTTTATGACATATCCATAAAAAATGTAAACAATACACAATTAATTGTTTCAAACTAAATTAAATTAAAAATTAATTAATTAATTTGTTTACTTAATTGGTATTTCAAACAAATTTGGGCTGGGACCTGTTCGGATTTCGTAATGTTCGGATTATCGGAAAAGATGAGCAAAAAAAATTCTGGTTGACACTCATATGACTTTCTCTCGCCATTGTAAATATTACGTACACGTTGATGATATAACCTAAGTTTAATCATGAGTAAACAGAGTAAAATGAAAAACATAACTTAATTTTAATCATGAGTGAATGACGCAAATTGAAAATCAACCATAGTAGAACTTACGGAAAATACGACTCTGCAGTGAAAAATCCTTACAACAAAAGTTGTAGGTTTTTCAATTTCCTATTACCTTAATTATATAGCACACTTTTGTCGTAAAATGCATACAATTTTGAAAAATAGGGACCATTTTTATTAAAAAAAATTTAAAAAAACAGAAAATCACTCCGCTGAACTAAGCGTTGTACAAAAATAAAAACGTTTATAATTTTTTACTTTCTCTTGCCTATATGAATATATAGGAAGGAAAGTATTGTTTTCATATCGATTTTTTGAAATCGAGTTTTCACCGGATCTACACGTTTTCAGACCCCCTGAACCCAAAAAACATGTTTTTAGCAACTGATTTTCTCAAAAACGACTCCTACGATTTTTTTAAAAATCGCCTCATTTACTACAATTTTTGTTATTTACAAGATAGAGTAGGCGCAATGTCTGCTGAAATTCTTGGAGAGGCTGTTTTCTCGTAAACATTGTTTTTACTTTCTCTTGCCTATATGAATATATAGGAAGGAAAGTATTGTTTTCATGTCGATTTTTCGAAATCGAGTTTTCACCGGATCTATACGTTTTCAGACCCCTTAAACCCAGAAAAAATGTTTTTAGCGATTGGTCTTTGTGTGTGTGTGTGTGTGTGTGTGTGTATGTGTGTGTGTGTGTGTGTGTGTGTGTGTGTGTGTGTGTGTATACAAAATATCTCAAAAACGGAACATCGTACGAACTTGAAACTTGAAACTTAAGTTACATACCACTACCGGGCCCGACACGAACATTTTCATCAAAATCGGTCAACCGGAAGTAGTAGTTTATTCGTGTCAATTTTCACTTTTTTGCGATTTTCTCAAAAACTAGTCCTACGATTTTTTTTAAAATCGCCTGGTTTATTCAATTTTTCATTCTCTACAAGATAGGGTAGGCGTCATGTTTGCTGAAATTCTGGGTAAGGCTATTTTTACGTAAAAACATAGTTTTTTAAGATTACAGCTTTAACATGCAATTTAGAGCAAAAATTTATATAATAAAAGTTGTAGACAATTTAAAAACCAACAACTTTTATTTCAAACATTTTTTTGCATAACGCTTAGTTTAGCGGTAATTAGCGATTTTCTGTTTTTTTCTCACGAAAACGTGAGAAAAATCGAGTTTTTTAAGATTCCGGCCTTAGTATGCACTTTACGACAAAAGTGTATATAATAAAATTTATAGAAAATTAAGAGATCTACAACTTTTATTTAGAGAATGTTTCTGTACAGAGCCTAGTTTAGCGTGAAAGTGTGATTTTCCGTTTTTTTTATAAGCCAAATTGAAATCGATTTTCATTTTGCGTCATTCAGTCATGATTAAAATAAGGTTATGTTTTTGAGGTTAGTTTTTGTTTATTTCTAATATTTTATTAATAATGTTAGGTTTATTATTAATTATTTGCATTGGCAAGAGAAAGTTGTGTGAGTGTTTCACACCAGATTTTTTACTTTCTCTTGCCTATATGAATATATAGGAAGGAAAGTATTGTTTTCATGTCGATTTTTCGAAATCGAGTTTTCACCGGACCTGTACGTTTTCAGACTCCCTGACCAAAAAAAACATGTTTTTAGCGATTGGTCTGTGTGTGTGTGTGTGTGTGTGTGTGTGTGTGTGTCTGTGTGTGAACAGAATATCTCAAGAACGGAACATCGTACGAACTTGAAACTTGAAACTTAAGTTACATACCACTACCGGACCCGACACGAACATTTTCATAAAAATCGGTCAACCGGAAGTAGTAGTTTATTCGTGTAATTTTTCACTTTTTTGCGATTTTCTCAAAAACTGGTCCTACGATTTTTTTAAAAATCGCCTGGATTATTCAATTTTTTATTCTCTACAAGATAGGATAGGCGTCATGTTTGCTGAAATTCTGGGTGAGGCTGTTTTTACGTAAAAACATAGTTTTTTTAAGATTACGGCTTTAATATGCAATTTAGAGCAAAAATGTATATAATAAAAGTTGTAGAGAATTTAAAAACCTACAACTTCTGTTTCAAACATTTTTTGTGTAACGCTTAGTTAAGCAGTAATTAGCAATTTTCTGTTTTTTTCTCACGAAAACGTGAGAAAAATCGATTTTTTTAAGATTTCGGCCTTAGTATGCATTTTATAATGAAAGTGTATATAATCGAAATTATAGAAAATTAAAAGATCTGCAACTTTTATTTAGAGCATTTTTCTCTACAGAGCCTAGTTTAGCGCGAAAGAGTGATTTTCCGTATTTTTAAGCCAAACTGAGGTCGATTTTAATTTTGCGTATTTCACTAATGTTTTACGAGGTTAGTTTTTTGTTTATTTATTATGTTTTATTACTAATGTTAGGTGTATTGTTAATTATTTGCACTGGCAAGAGAAAGTTGTGTGAGTGTTTCACACCAGATTTTTTCTTTAAGATTTCAACTTTAATTTGCATTTTACCGCAAATATAATAAAAGTTTTAAACAATTTAAAAATCTATAACTTTTATTTCAAACATTTTTTGTATAATGCTTAGTTTAGCAGTAAATAGTAATATTCTGTTGTTTTTTTATGAAAATATGTAAGAAAAATCGATTTTTTAAGATTTCGGTCGTAGTATCCATTTTACGATAAAAATGAATATAACCAAATTTATAGGAAATTAAAAGATCTACAACTTTTATTTTAAGCATTTTTTCTACAGAGCCTAGTTTAGCGTGATTTTCCGTATTATTAAGCTATTTTAAGGTTGGTTTTAATTTTGCATCATTCACTCATGATTAAAAAATTAAGTTATGTTTTTAGAGGTTAGTTTTTCGGTTTATTTGTAATGTTTTATTCCTGCCCATAACAGACAGGTGGAGTGTCAAATTATTTACACTCAATCTGTTAGTTGCAGGGCTAAAATAAATAGTTCTGTTTCTTATCATATGGTCAGCCAATTAAATGACTGAATCATTTAAGAACAGAAGAGGTAGAGGTGTAAAAGACACTAATCAGAGTTGTCTTCTCTGAAAGTAAAGAATTTCATTATACAGCCAGACCTTGTGGTGAATGAAGTGAAGGTGTCATTTGCAGAGTGGAAAATATGTGCTTTTCAGAGAGCCCGGCATGCTGATAAGTGTACTTTTCCATTCAGTGAGGAAGGCAATTGTAAACCACTTCACTCCTCTTTTTACTTAGTAAAACCTTTACAGGTTCAAACCAGCCTTTCGGCTGATGACCTAAACAACAATAACACAATGTTTTATTTCTAATGATAGGTTATATTTTTGATTATTTATATTGTCAAGAGAAAGTTGTGTGAGTGGTTCACACCAAATTTTGAATTTCTAGCCACCACGATAGCTCTGTTGTGATCAAGTGATTGCAAAGCCGACGTCTCAGGTTCTTTTATTACCGGATTAGTGAATGCTACTAAAAAAAATACCCTCTCGGAAAATAGTCGGTTAATAGGAAAATCGGTTAACAGAGAAACCACTGTATTTAAAGGGAAAATAAATCGGGTGATAAATTGTAAATAAAATCCCCTTAAAGATCTCTTACCTCTTAAAGATCTGTGGGGAAATTAATGCATTTTACCGCCCAATTTATTTAATTAAGAAAGGTGTTTGAAAGTACAAGTTATTTTCTTTACAACATGTAAGCTTATTTACCTTCCTTGGCTCCGTTTGTTTTTACAGCCGGCAGTCAATCAACAAAAAGACGTAACGAACGATTCTAAAGAAGGTGTACTATAAAATATCTATTATTAAAAAGACAGCATTGTTTTTAATGAAAACAATTCGTCAGTCCTTTTGGTAACCGCTTTTTAAATACAATTTCCTTTCGTAGTTAACTAAAAATAAAAAATAAAAAAAATCTGGTGTGAAACACTCACACGACTTTCTCTTACCAATGCAAATAATTAACAATAAACCTAACAATAATAATAAAACATTAGAAATAAACAAAAAACTAAACTCAATAAACCTAACTTAATTTTAATCATGAGTGAAAGACGCAAATGAAAATCAACCTCTGTTTGGCTTAAAAATACGTAAAATCACTCTTTCACGCTAAACTAGGCTCTGTAGAGGAAAATTCTTGAAATAAAAGTTATAGGTCTTTTAATTACTATAAATTTGATAATTCACGTTTGTCGTAAAATGACAAAATCTTTAGGCCAAAATCTTAAAAACATCGATTTTTCACACGTTGTGAGAAAAACAGAAAATCGCTAATTACCGCTAAACTAAGCGTTATACAAAAAAATGTTTGAAATAAAAGTTGTAGCATTTTAAATTATCTACATTTTTTATTACATAAATTTTATGCGCTATAGTCTAATACATATTAAAGCCGTAATCTTAAAAAAACAATTTTTTACGTAAAAACACCCTCACCAAGAATTTCAGCAAACATGGCGCCTACCCTATCTTGTAGAGAATAAAAATTGAGTAAACCAGGCGATTTAAAAAAAAATTGTAGGACCAGTTTTTGAAAAAATTGCAAAAAAGTGAAAAATTATACGAATAAACTACTACTTCCGGTTGACCGATTTTGATGAAAATGTTCGTGTCGGGTCCGGTAGTGGTATGTAACTTAAGTTTCAAGTTCGTACGATGTTCTAATCTTGAGATATTTTGTATACACACACACACCAATCGCTAAAAACATGTTTTTTGGGTTCAAGGGGTGTGAAAACGTGTAGATCCGGTGAAAACTCGATTTCGAAAAATCGACATGAAAACAATACCTACTTTCCTTCCTATATATTCATATAGGCAAGAGAAAGTAAAACATTAATTCAATGCTCAGCAAAACGAGACTCTCGAGCTGACAAAACAAATTAAAAATTTGTGAATTTAAATAAATTTGTTTACTGAATAAAAATTAAATTAAAAATCTGGCTGAAACACTCACACAACTTTCTCTTGTCAATGCAAATAATTAACAATATAACCTAACGTTGGAAATTAACAAAAAACTAACCTCAAAAAACATTTACACCTTATTTTGAATGAAAGACGCAAAATGAAAATCAACCTCAGTTTGGCTTAAACGTAGATCTATTGAAAATCACTCTTCCACGCTAAAATAGGCTCTGTAGAGAAAAATGTTTTAAAAAGAAGTTGTAGATCTTTTATATTTCCTAAAAATTTAATTTACACTTATGTTGTAAAGTGCATACTAAGGCCGAAATCTTAAAAAAATATTTTTTTTACAGATTTTCATCACAAAAATAAACAGAAAATCACTAATTACCGCTAAACTAAGCGTTATACAAGAAAATGTTTGAAATAATAAATGTAGGGTTTTAAATTTTCTATAACTTTTATTATATAGCTACATTTTTGGGCTAAAATGCATATTAAAGCAGCAATCATAAAATAAATAATTTTTTTACGTGAAAACAGCCTCTCCAAGAATTTCAGCAGACATGACGGCTACCCTATCTTGTTAAGCATAAAAGTTATAGTAAATGAGGCGATTTTTAAAAAAATCGTAGAATCAGTTTTTGAGAAAATCGAAAACAGTGAAAAAGTACACGAATAAACTACTACTTCCGGTTGACCGATTTTGATGAAAATGTTTGTGTTGGGTCCTCTAGTGGTATCTTACTTAAGTTTCAAGTTCGTACGATGTTTCGTTCTTGAGATATTTGGTACACACACACACACACACACACACCCCACACACCCACGCGCACACACACAGACCAATTGCTATAAACATGTTTCTTGGGTTCAGGGGGTCTGAAAACGTGTATATCCGGTGAAAACTCGATTTCTGAAAATCGACATGAAAACAATACTTTCTTTGCTATATATTCATATAGGCAAGAGAAATTAAAAAGACAGCATTATTTTTGATGAAAACAATTCGTCAGTCCTTTCGATAACCGCTTTTTAAATACAATTTCCTTTCGTAGTTAACTAAAAATAAAAAAATAAAATTAATTTAATACTCAGCAGAACGCATAAGACTCTCTAGCTGACATAACAAAATTAATAAAATATGGTGTGAAACACTCACACAACTTTCTCTTGCCAATGCAAATAATTAATAACGAACCTAACATTATTAATAAAATATTAGAAATAAACAAAAACTAACCTCAAAAACATAACCTTATTTTAATCATGAGTGAATGACGAAAAATGACAATCGAACTCAGTTTGGCTTAAAAATACGGAAAATCACGCTTTCACGCTAAACTAGGCTCTGTACAGAAAAATGCTCTAAACAAAAGTTGTAGATATTTTAATTTTCTATAAATTTAATTATATACACTTTTGTCGTAAAATGCATACTAAGACCGAAATGTTAAAAAAATCGATTTTTCTCACGAAAACGTGAGAAAAATCGATTTTTTTAACATTTCGGTCTTAGTATGCATTTTACGACAAAAGTGTATATAATTAAATTTATAGAAAATTAAAAGATCTACAGTTTTTGTTTAGAGCATTTTTCTGTACAGAGCCTAGTTTAGCGTGAAAGCGTGATTTTCCGTATTTTTAAGCCAAACTGAGAAAATCGCTAATTACCGCTAAACTAAGCGTTATACAAAAAAATGTTTGAAATAAAAGTTGTAGAATTTTACATTCTCTACAACTTTTATTATATAACGTTTTGCGCTAAAACGCATATTAAAGCCGCAATCTTAAAAAGAAAATGTTTTTACGTAAAAACAGCCTCACGCAGAATTTCAGCAAACATGGCGCCTACCCTATATTGTAGAGCATAAAAAATGTAGAAAACCAGTTGATTTTAAAAAAATCGTAGGACTAGTTTTTGAGAAAATCGCAAAAAAGTGAAAAATTATACGAATAAACTACTACTTCTGGTTGACCGATTTTGATGAAAATGTTCGTGTCGGGTCCGGTAGTGATATGTAACTTAAGTTTCAAGTTTCAAGTTCGTACAATGTTCCGTTCTTGAGATATTCTGTTCACACACAGACACACACACACACACACATACACACACACACACACACACACACACACACACACACACACACACACACACAGACCAATCGCTAAAAACATGTTTTTTGGGTTCAGGGGGTCTGAAAACGTATAGATCCGGTGAAAACTCGATTTCGAAAAATCGACATGAAAACAATACTTTCCTTCCTATATATTCATATAGGCAAGAGAAAGTAAAAATTTGTGAATTTAAATAAATTTGTTCACTGAATAAACTTTTTTTTAACTTTATTTTATTGAAATTTCACAACCGTACAATTTGACAAATGGTGAAAATGATAAAACTATAACTAAGAATAATTAAAGTATATACTTCAAGGTACAAACAAACGGGCAGGTGGAGTGTTATTTTAATTGCACTCTATCTGTTTGGTCCAGGGCTAAAAAAAAATAGTTCTGTTTCTTATCACATAGTCAGCCACTTATATGACTGAACTATTTAAGAGCAGCAGAGGTAGAGGTGTAAAAGACACTAGTCAGAGTTATCTCCTCTGAGAGTAATGAATTTCACTAGGCAGCCAGACCCTGTGGTGAATGATGTGAAGGTGTCATTTGCAGGGTGGAAAGTGAGTGCTTTTCGGAGGGCCTGGCATGCTGATAAGCATACCCTTTCAACTCAGTGAGGAAGGCAATGGTAAACCACCTTACTCCTCGTTTTTACTTAGTAAAACCTCTAGAGGTTCAAACCAGCCTTTCGGCTGTTGACCTAAAAAAAGAAAAAAAAAATAATACTTCAAGGAGAACATCACCCAGCGACAGGACTCCAGCGTTGTAAGGATGTTTGTTTATATTTGTTTTTTTTTTTTAATCCTAATATGTGTACGTTGCAATCTGTTCAATTCAGAACAATAAGCAACCCGATGACCCAATAAGATGAGGATGATGTGTATGACGTGTAAATGAGACTGTGTAGTCTTGTACAGATTCAGAGAGTATGGTTAATTGAAACCCAACCATCAAAGTACACCGGCAACCACTGTCTAGTATTCAAATCCGTATAAAAGTAACTTCCTTTACTAGGATTTGATCTAGGAACCTTCGTCTCCGAAGATCAGCTGTTCTAACAACTGACTAACAGCTGACTAGCTGAAACAGCTGACTAGCGGCGACTAGTTACCCCTAGACCAACCCGGTGGGTTTATATTTGTTTAAATTTTGAAAATTGTGTCCTGCTTGAGTTCCAGCTCCGTGTAGTTGCGGGGTGAAGGGTGCAGGGTGAGGTATAATGAATGAGTGACGCATGCTGGGAGGACAATTGTTGTATTACTCTGATACAAAACATTCGTTTTCAAACTTTCCATATTATATAACACATATCTGTTTGTATTTATTACATATTTTTATTTACATATTTTGATATAAATTGGTAAGTTAAATATTATGAATCCGACCAAGATAATAACCCGGTAGGTATTTGTTAAATTAATGCGCCGGATGATAAGAATATTTTTACTTTCTCTTGCCTATATGAATATATAGGAAGGAAAGTATTGTTTTCATGTCGATTTTTCGAAATCGAGTTTTCACCGGATCTATACGTTTTCAGACCCCTTGAACCCAAAAAACATGTTTTTAGCGATTGGTCTGTGTGTGTGTGTCTGTGTGTGTGTGTGTGTGTGTGTGTGTGTGTCTGTGTGTGTGTGTGTGTGTGTGTGTCTGTGTGTGTGAACAGAATATCTCAAGAACGGAACATCGTACGAACTTGAAACTTGAAACTTAAGTTACATATCACTACCGGACCCGACACGAACATTTTCATCAAAATCGGTCAACCGGAAGTAGTAGTTTATTCGTATAATTTTTCACTTTTTTGCGATTTTCTCAAAAACTAGTCCTACGATTTTTTTTAAAATCAACTGGTTTACTACATTTTTTATGCTCTACAATATAGGGTAGGCGCCATGTTTGCTGAAATTCTGCTTGAGGCTGTTTTTACGTAAAAAACGTTTTCTTTTTAAGATTGCGGCTTTAATATGCATTTTAGCGCAAAACGTTATATAATAAAAGTTGTAGAGAATGTAAAATTCTACAACTTTTATTTCAAACATTTCTTTGTATAACGCTTAGTTTAGCGGTAATTTGCGATTTTCTGTTTCTTTTCTCACGAAAACGTGAGAAAAATCGATTTTTTTAACATTTCGGTCTTAGTATGCATTTTACGACAAAAGTGTATATAATTTAATTTATAGAAAATTAAAAGATCTACAACTTTTGGTTAGAGCATTTTTCTCTACAGAGCCTAGTTTAGCGTGAAAGCGTGATTTTCCGTATTTCTAAGCCAAACTGAGTTCGATTGTCATTTTACGTCATTCACTCATGATTAAAATAAGGTTATGTTTTTGAGGTTAGTTTTTGTTTATTTCTAATATTTTATTAATAATGTTAGGTTTATTATTAATTATTTGCATTGGCAAGAGAAAGTTGTGTGAGTGTTTCACACCAGATATTTTTGGTCTAGTTAGTACACGCTACCACTACAAATGCATCAGCTGTGAAACACTACTAACTCATTCATTCTCCCACTACTATAACAACCCATTTCATTCCTTCCAACCACACGGAGCTGGGACTCGAGCAATAGTTAATATAGTTTACCTTATGATGTCTCTGCTCCATCGTCTGCGTACACGCCTTGAAGGATTACCTGGGAGATTTTCATTGTCTAATTACGCATAAGGAGGTTCCGGTGGTTGAACAGTTTGTCCTTAAATCTCAGATAAAGTCTGTAGAAAGAATCGTTGACATAAAGTATTATGTAAAGTCCGGGTGAAAAGTCGCGTCGATACGTAAGAAGGAGCGTTTGTTATGCGTCGCAAAGTTTTGGACTGAAATCGTTGGATTCTAGCTACAACGGATGGTTTTGCAGAGCCATAAATCTGGCTGCCGTACGTACACATGGGTTTAAGGCGAGTTGAATAAAAATTAAATTAAAAATCTGTTGTGAAACACTCACCAGACTTTCTCTTCCCAATTCAAATAATGAACAAAATAACCTATTATTATAAATTAACAAAAACATAACCTTATTTTAATCAAAAGTGAAAGACGCAAAATGAAAATCAACCTCAGTTTGGCTAAAAAATACGGAAAATCACTCTTTCACGCTAAACTAGGCTCTGTAGAGACAAATGCTTACAAAAAAAGTTGTATATCTTTTCACTTCTTATAAATTTAATTAAAACTTTTGTCGTAAAGTGCATACTAACGCTTAAATCTTTAAAAAACCCATTTTTTTAACACGTTTTCTTGAGAAAACACGTTTGAACAACAAGAAACTCGCAAAAATGTTTGTACTGACACTTTGTACGCGATTGAAAATGGCCTAATTTTTTTGGAAACTATAATAACATGTGATGAAACGTGGTTTTTTACTTATGATCCGGAAACGAAGCGCCAATCCATGCACTGGAAGAGCCGAACTTTACCGAGAGCCAAAAAAGCTCGAATGAACAAGTCAAAATTTAAAGCATTGATAATTGTTTTTTTTTTTATATCCATGAGATCGTGTACCTTCACTGGGTTCCTCCTGAAGGTTAAACAATTAATAAATATTAGTACCTTGGGGTACTTTCTACACTACGTCAAAGAGTAAGGCAAAAACGCCCCGAAATGTGGAACGACAAAATATCATGGGTTCTCCACCAAGACAATGCACCAGCTCATTCCGCGTTATCTGTCAAGAGGTTCCTAGCCAAGTACAGCATCTTAGTGTTAGAACATCCACCTTATTCTCTAGATTTTGCACCATGTGACTTCTACCTTTTCCCTAAGGTGAAATGTGCATTAAAAGGGACAAGATTTGAGTCTGTGGAAGCTGTAAAAGAGAAAGCGGCACGTGTCCTGAAAAAGCTGACAGACGATGACTTCCAGCACTGTTTCCAACCATGGAAAATTCACATGGAGCGTTGTAGGGATAGAGAAAGAGTGTATATTGAAGGTGACAATAAGTGATTATTTGTATAAAATAAAAATAACATTTTTTACAACGTCAGTCTCGTTATTTAATAGCCACACTTCGTATTAATGCCTTGGGTATAGTATAAATTGCTGTGTTTGCTATACTGAAATTAAAGCAGTCACGCATGAGAACTGATGCTTTCCCCCCCCTTTACCTCTCGTTGCAAACAAGGGAAAACTCGGTGACTAAAATAACTATAATATTAAATGACTATTAGCAATGAATTTGAAATAAAAAATAAAAAAAATTCAGTATTGGTTATATTTAGTTTAATAAGGTAAGCCTTTATTTTTATTGGTAGGGAATTTTATTTAGATATTTTTTTTTTGAAAAGTTGTCAAGTTGTA
>JAQMRL010000125.1:0-30265 GCA_035578175.1 Catonia carolina
CCACATATCAGAGTGCGTAATTGAAGCTAAAAATTAAGCATTTCACTGTTAATGAAAACGTTGAGTAACACTCCAATTAAAAGAATATCTAAAGGAAGCCGCTAACTATCCAAAAAGTGAATAACGTATCACTATATTCTTATTTACATAGTTTAAAAAAAACAATACATTTTCAATGTATAAATAAATAAAATTTTGTAAATTTATCTAAGAGTAAAACACTATCCTGATATTTTCAATATCAAACTTTTAATTAAGCTACCTAAATAATTAAAAATTAACTAAAACCAAAAAAAAAAAAAAAAAAAAAAAAGAAAGTAAATAAATCCTGAAAGAATTTAAAACAAATCTTTCAAAAAAAATCCTAGTCACCTTAAACCACCAACAAGACCCCCCGAAACAAAATACTCAAATCAACCTAAATCAACCAAATTATAAAAAAAATTTCTAACAAAAAAAAATCGATTAAGAAAAAACCTAGAAGAAAAATAATTTAAAAAACTCATAGAACCAAAAAAAAAGTATATTAAAGATCTAGAAAAATAAGTAACCTTACTTAAGACATTAAAAAAAAAAAAAAAAAAAAAAAAAAAAAAAAAAAGAGGAAGTAATTTTAAATTAGAATCAATAATAAAAAAAAAACAATCCTCAAAAAACCAAAATATAAAAGATCCTCTAAATAAAGAAAAAAAAAAAAGAAAAAATAAAGATAAATTCATGTAAAAATCATAAAAAAAAGAAATATAACAAAAAAAATAAGCGTCAGAAAAAAAAAGATAATACATCAAACGAAATCTATAAATTAAAGTTAAACTAACCCCCAAAAAAAAAAATAAAAAAATAAAAAAATTCATATTGTACAAAATAACCAATTCCAAAACAAAATCCCTAGAATAAAACCCAGAAAAAAAAGGAACACCACATAAACAAAGCAAAGCAATAAAAAAACAAGATCTCACATAAGGAGACTGAATAATTAAACCCCCCATAAATCGAATATCCTGATTACCAAAAAAGCAATGAATAAAAAACCCTGAACATAAAAAAAGTAAAGACTTAAATACCGCATGAATCAACAAATGCAAAAAACATAAAACTAAGGACCCACAAGACAAAATAAAAAATATAAACCCCAACTGTCTCAAAGTAGAAAAAGCAATAATTTTCCTTAAATCATTCTCTATACAAGCATTTAAACCAGAAATAAATATAGTAATTAAAGAAAAAATTATTAAATAAAAAGTATCACAATAAAAAATTAAATAATTAAATCGAATCATTAGATAAACACCTGAAGTTACCAAAGTTGAAGAATGCACCAAGGAAGAAACAGGAGTAGGGGCAGCTATAGCTGCAGGAAGCCAAAAACAAAAGGGAAACTGAGCTCTCCTTGTAAAAGAAGCAAAACACACCATATAAATAATAAAGAAAAAATCAACATCAAAAAAATCCATATAAAACAAATAATGGAAAGAACCAAAATTAAAAAATCACCCCAAACCCAAAATCAAGGAAACATCCCCCAATCGATTCATTAAAACAGTAATCAAACCTGAAGAAAGAGAAATCCTATTTTGATAATAAATAACTAAACAATAAGAAACTAACCCTAATCCATCTCAACCCAAAAGTAAACAAATAAAATCAGGTATTAAAATAAAAAAAACTATTCTTATAATAAACATAAAAACAATATAAAAAAAACGAATAATAAATAAATCACCTGATATATAACCCAATCTATAAAATATAACAGAACCAGAGATCAAAAAAACAAAAGATATGAATATTAAAGAAATCCAATCAAAAAGAAAAATACAAGAAAAACAACAAGAATTAAAAAAAAAAAAAACCCATTCAAAAAAAAAAACCAAATTATATTCATAAAAATAAACTCTAAAAAAAAAAAAAAAAAAAAAAAAAAAAAAAAAAAAAAAAAAACGTTAGAATAAAACATCACAGCTCAACCTCAAAAAGATCCCTGATACCACAAATCAAAATTTTAATACTTAAACTAATTGAACAAAAAAAAAAATTTTAAACTAAATATTAAAAAAAACACAGGAATTATATGAAGTAATAATACTATATACTCAAGAACATTACAAACCCGAAAAAACTTTAATAAATTATTAATTTCACCATGCTGAGTAAAACTAAAAATCATCAATCTATAACAAGCAGAAAAAAATAAAATAAAAACAAAAAAAATTAAAGTTAAATTTCTCCATATTAAAAGTCTAATAACAAGAAAAATTTCAGAAAATAAATTAATTCTGGGAGGACAAGACATATTCAACACACAAAATATAAATCAAAAAAAAGATAATCCAGGCATTAAAGTTAATAGACCCCTAATTAAAAAAAAACTTCGTCTACCTAAACGATCATAAATAAGTCCTACTAAATAAAATAAACCTGAAGAAACAAATCCATGAGCCACTATAAATATCAACGAACCAAAAAATCCAGACTCAGTTAAAGTTATTAATCCTCTAATAACTACTCTCATATGGCATACAGAAGAGTAAGCAATTAAAATTTTTAAATCTCTTTGAATCAAACAAAATAATCTGATAATTAAACAACCAAATAAACTTAAACTAATAAAAAAATAATTATAACACACAATAAAAGAATACAAAAATTTAAGACAACGAATTAAACCATACCCTCCTAATTTTAATATAACTCCAGCTAAAATTATTGACCCTCTTACAGGAGCCTCAACGTGCGCTTTCGGTAACCAAAGATGAACCCCAAATAATGGAAACTTCACTATAAAAGAAAATAAAATAAAAAATATCAGAATAAAATTAGAAATATCTCCCGAAAAAAAAAAAGAAAATCCTCCAAACCTATTAAAAATAAAAAAAATTCTTAACAAAAAAGGAAAAGAAGCAAATAAAGTGTATAAAATTAAAAAAAATCCAGCAGAAAGACGCTCAGGTTGATAACCTCAACCAAAAATAATCAAAAATACAGGAATCAATCTGCACTCAAAAAAAAAGTAAAACTGAAAAAAATCAAGAACAATGAATACAAGAAAAAGTAAAAAAAGTAAACTATTCAAATAAACTATAAAGATATTAAAATAATTAAAAAAATAATTAAATATAGAAAAAATCATCAATAAACAAATTCAAATTCTTAAACAACAAAAAATAAAAGAAATTTTATCTAACCCATAGCCATAGCCCAAAAACATAAAATGATCCAAGCCTACAAAAGAGCAAATAAAAAAAAAAAAAAAAAAAAAAACTAAGTAAATGTACAAATAAAAAAAACTTAAAAAACATAAAGGAGTCAAAAAAAATAAAAAAATAACAAACTTTAACATAAAACTAAATTATCCAAATAATCCTTGCCAGCCCTACGAACTAAATATACCAAAACAGACAAACCTAAAACACCATCACAAACCCCTAACACCAAAAAAACAATAATAAAGTACAAGTCATAACCAAAGAAACTAAAATAAAGTATAGAAAATATAAAGACCGAAATAACTAAAATTTCTAAACTCAACAAACAAAGCAAATAATGTTTACGAACCAAAATCAATCTTAATAATCCAGAAAAAATTACAAAAAGAACTAGCATAAGTTTTTATAGTTTAAAAAAAAACATTGATCTTGTAAATCAAAACTAGATAATTCTTAAAAACAGTCATGAATCAGTAAAGAAGTGATATCATCATTAGTCTCCAAAACTAATATTTTAAATTAAAATATTTACTGAATTAAATTTATTCAAATAATCGTAATTATAAACTCACTAATAACACCAATGATAAAACATCCAATAACTCTAGGATTAATACTCATAACGCAAACCATACTTATATGTATTTATACCTCAAACCTTATAAAAACATCATGATTTGGATACATTTTATTCATTACTATAATCGGAGGAATAATAATCATATTCATATACATATCAAGAATTGCATCAAATGAAAAATTTGAAACCAAAAACTCAAAACCAATCTTAAGACTAATAATTCTTACAATATTAGTTTTAGCAATTTTAATAAAAGACCAAACAGCTGAATCAATAATAAAACTCCTAGAAAGAAAGCTGACAACAGTTAAATACGAAGAAATAAAAATTACATCAAAATTCTTTAATAAATTTAAAGCAAACTTAACAATTATAATAATAATAATTCTTCTATTAACAATAGTCTCAGTTACAAACATTTGTAACACATTTGAAGGACCTTTAAAAAATACATATGTTTAAACCCAAACGTAAATTAACCCCAATTAACAACTTTATTATCGATTTACCATCTCCTTCAAATATTTCTACATGATGAAATTTTGGTTCACTTTTAGGAATATGCTTAATAATCCAAATTGTAACAGGAATTTTCTTGTCAATACATTATACACCAAATATTTCAAACGCATTCAAAAGAATTATCCACATTACACGAGATGTAAATTACGGATGAATTATACGAAACTCACACGCAAACGGAGCATCATTATTCTTTATCCTACTATATCTTCACGCAGGACGTGGTATTTATTACGGATCATATAAATTAAAAAAAACCTGAATTTCAGGTACACTAATTATGTTAGCTTTAATAGCCACCGCATTTCTAGGATACGTATTGCCATGAGGTCAAATATCCTTCTGAGGAGCAACAGTAATTACCAATCTAATTTCAGCTATTCCTTATGTAGGAGATTCAATCGTTAAATGAATATGAGGGGGATTCGCAGTAGATAACCCAACCCTAAACCGATTCTTCTCATTCCATTTCATTCTTCCATTCATCTTAACCGTAATAATTATAACTCACCTAATTTTTTTACATGAAACAGGATCATCAAACCCCCTAGGAATAAAAAATAACATTGATAAAATTCCGTTTCACCCTTACTTCACAATTAAGGATATTATAGGAATAATAATAGTAATATTAATTTTTATTAGATGAATCAACATAAATCCCTTCTTAACAATAGATCCAGAAAATTTTACACCAGCCAATCCAATAGTTACCCCTATCCACATCCAACCAGAATGATACTTCCTATTTGCATACGCAATTTTACGATCAATTCCCAGTAAACTAGGAGGAGTAATAGCACTAATAATATCAATCCTTATTCTAATCACACTACCATTCACAATAAACAACAAATTTCAAAGAAATTCAATATACCCAATTAACAAAATGTTATTTTGAATAATAATTAATGTATTCCTTTTACTAACATGAATTGGGGCACGCCCAGTAGAAGACCCATACATTATTACAGGACAAATTTTGACCGTAATGTACTTTATATTTTTCGTAATAATACCAATATCGTCAAAACTATGAGATAAAATAAATTAAATCAAATAAAAAACAAAAAACAAGTTAATAAGCTAAAAGCATTATATCTTGAAAATATAAGAAAAATCAAAAAAGATTTATTAACTTTACTAAAAAAAATGAAAAACATAAAAATTTTTAAAAAAATAAAATAAAATAAATAATTTAAAACTACAGGTAAATAGGTTTTCCAAGACAAGTATATCAACTTATCATAACGGTAACGTGGGAATCTGCCACGAACTAAAATAAAAAGAAAAATTATAAACAAAACCTTTAAGAAAAAAAAGAAAGTAAAAAAATCACCACCCACATATCAGAGTGCGTATAAAAAATCTTATAAACATTATATTTCTATATTCAGAAAGAAAAAATAAAGAAAATCTAAAAGATCTATACTCTAAATTAAACCCTGAAACTAATTCAGATTCTCCTTCAGCAAAATCATAAGGAGTTCGATTACACTCAGCCAATATACAAGAAAAAAAAACTATAAATAAAGGAAAAGAAAAAAAAAAAAATCAAATATTTAATTGAGTAAAATAAAAGTCAATAAAAGAAAATCTTTCAATATATACAATTAAACAAATAATTACCAGAAAAAAACAAACTTCGTAAGAAATTCTTTGAGCTACAGCACGTAAACATCCTAATATAGAATAAATAGAATTAGATGATCAACCCGAAACCATAATAACATAGACACCTAAACCAGAAACACACAAAAAAAATAATAATCCATAAACAAAAGAAATAACATTAAAAAAAAAAGGATATAAAAGTCAGAATGTTAAAGAAATTACTAATCCCAATACAGGAACTAAATAATAAATAAGATAATTACCAAATCTAATAAAATAAAATTCTTTAGAAAACAACTTTAAAGCATCAGAAAAAGGCTGAAATAAGCCCATAAATCCAACCCTATTAGGACCTTTACGAAAATGTACATAACCTAAGACCCTTCGCTCAAATAAAGTAAAAAAAGCTACGCCCAACAAAACAAAAATTATCAAAAAAAGTACAGAAAAAAAAAACATCTACTGAATGTAAATTAATTACATTATTAAATTCTAAATTTAAAGCACTTTCTGCCAACCCAGTAAATAAAAATAATTTATCAACATTGAAAGTCCTTTCGTACTAATCAAATTTAACTTTAAAAAGATAGAAACCAACCTGGCTCACGCCGGTTTGAACTCAGATCATGTAAGTTTTTAATGGTCGAACAGACCAAACATTGTAAAAACTGCCCCACAATTAAACTTAATCCAACATCGAGGTCGCAAACATATCTATCAATAAGAACTCTCCAGATATATTACGCTGTTATCCCTAAGGTATCTTAATTTTCAAATCCAAAATTAAGGATCAAAATAATCTTAAATGAAAGTTTTAATAAAATAAAGTTAAACCTTTTAACAATCACCCCAATTAAATTTTTTATTTTTTATAAAAAAAATAAACAATAAAATAAATAAAAAAAAAAAAAATAAAGATCTATAGGGTCTTATCGTCCCTTTTAAACATTAAAGCTTTTTAACCTCAAAATTAAATTAAAAAAAATATATCCAATAAAGTGTTTTTCTCGTCAACCCATTCATTCCAGACCTCAATTAAAAGACTAATTATTATGCTACCTTTGCACAGTTAAATTACCGCGGCTATTTAAATTTCATTGAGCAGGGCCGACTTTAAATTTATATTTAAAAGACATGTTTTTGTTAAACAAGCGAAAAAACATTTTGCCTAATTCATAAAATAAAATTTTAAATTTACTAATTCAATCATTATTTAAAAAAAAAAATTAAATAAAAAATCCCAATATAAAAGTAAACTCAAATAAAATAAATATTCAATCTTTAACGAAATCTAAGATAAAAGATTTTAATCCCACAAAAATAAAAAAAAAATAAAATTATACCCTAATCTAAAGCTTATCCCTCAGAATCTTAGTAACTAAAAATGAAAAAAAAAAATAAATAAACAAAAAAGTAACCTTAATTTAATTAAAATCTTGGAAAACCAGATAAATTATTAATTGAATTTCATGTCAAAACTACTTAAATTTTTTAAATATCTATACAACAATAAAATACAAAAAAAAGTAAATATTAAAATTTCGGGAAAATAAAATATATTAAAAAAATTAATTAACCCTGATACAAAAGGTAAAAAATAAATTTCTACTTCAATAAATATAAAAGAAAATCCAACACAGTACAAATAATCTAAAAAAAAATAATTTAATCAAATAAAATAATAAACAAAAAACAACTTTAATTAATAAGAAAAACAAAAAAAAAATCTATTTTCCTAAACTCAGAAATGATTGAATTGAACAACCTAAATTTTTATTGTAAGTAAAAATAATCCTAAAATCTGATTCTAGATACATCTTCAGATACATCTACTTTGTTACGACTTGTCTCACTTTATGAGAATGACGGGCGATATGTACATAATCCAGAGCTAAATTCAAAAAATTTAAAAAAAAAATTACTTTTAAATCCAAATTCATAATAAATCAAATAAATTAATTAAAAAAAAAAAATTATTGTAACCCACTGTAACCTTACTATAACTGCACCTTGACCTAACATAAACTTTAAAAAGAAAAGAAAATTAATTATCATAACATTCAACGACAGAGATATACAAGAAAAATAAGGTAAAATAAATCGTGGATTATCATTTAAACAGCAGGTTCCTCTAAAAAGATTAAAAAACCGCCAGATCCATTGAATTTCAAATAAAATTTACTCCCCCAGTAAAAATAATTATTCAAGAATAACAGGGTATCTAATCCTGGTCTAACTTCCTGTCTAGTCAGTAAATAAAAAAAAAATAATATAAATTTCACCTAAATACAAAATGAAAAAAAAAAACTGAATACCAAAAAATTTTATCTATAAACTGTTGAATAACCGCGAATGCTGGCACAACATTATTCAATTAATAATTGATTAACTTTAATTAAACCAAAATACAAAAAACTTAAACACTGAAAAAAAAAAAATAATCATTTAGAAAATAACATCTCAAAAAACATTACATGCATAAAAATCAAAAAAATAAAAAGAAAGCAAGAATCAAACTTTTAAAAAAAAAATTTTAACCCGGAGCAATAAATATAAAACAAATCCTTAGTAATGAAACAATTAAAATAATGAATTAATTTCAAATGTTCCAATAAATTTGAATCAACTTTACCCGTAAAGATAAAAACAGTCAATCCGACAAATGAATTAATTTCAAATGTTCCAATAAATTTGAATCAACTTTACCCGTAAAGATAAAAACAGTCAATCCGACAAATGAATTAATTTCAAATGTTCCAATAAATTTGAATCAACTTTACCCGTAAAGATAAAAACAGTCAATCCGACAAATGAATTAATTTCAAATGTTCCAATAAATTTGAATCAACTTTACCCGTAAAGATAAAAACAGTCAATCCGACAAATGAATTAATTTCAAATGTTCCAATAAATTTGAATCAACTTTACCCGTAAAGATAAAAACAGTCAATCCGACAAATGAATTAATTTCAAATGTTCCAATAAATTTGAATCAACTTTACCCGTAAAGATAAAAACAGTCAATCTGACAAATGAATTAATTTCAAATGTTCCAATAAATTTGAATCAACTTTACCCGTAAAGATAAAAACAGTCAATCTGACAAATGAATTAATTTCAAATGTTCCAATAAATTTGAATCAACTTTACCCGTAAAGATAAAAACAGTCAATCCAACAAATGAATTAATTTCAAATGTTCCAATAAATTTGAATCAACTTTACCCGTAAAGATAAAAACAGTCAATCCGACAAATGAATTAATTTCAAATGTTCCAATAAATTTGAATCAACTTTACCCGTAAAGATAAAAACAGTCAATCCGACAAATGAATTAATTTCAAATGTTCCAATAAATTTGAATCAACTTTACCCGTAAAGATAAAAACAGTCAATCTGACAAATGAATTAATTTCAAATGTTCCAATAAATTTGAATCAACTTTACCCGTAAAGATAAAAACAGTCAATCCGACAAATGAATTAATTTCAAATGTTCCAATAAATTTGAATCAACTTTACCCGTAAAGATAAAAACAGTCAATCCGACAAATGAATTAATTTCAAATGTTCCAATAAATTTGAATCAACTTTACCCGTAAAGATAAAAACAGTCAATCTGACAAATGAATTAATTTCAAATGTTCCAATAAATTTGAATCAACTTTACCCGTAAAGATAAAAACAGTCAATCCGACAAATGAATTAATTTCAAATGTTCCAATAAATTTTGAATCAACTTTACCCGTAAAGATAAAAACAGTCAATCCGACAAATGAATTAATTTCAAATGTTCCAATAAATTTGAATCAACTTTACCCGTAAAGATAAAAACAGTCAATCCGACAAATGAATTAATTTCAAATGTTCCAATAAATTTGAATCAACTTTACCCGTAAAGATAAAAACAGTCAATCTGACAAATGAATTAATTTCAAATGTTCCAATAAATTTGAATCAACTTTACCCGTAAAGATAAAAACAGTCAATCCGACAAATGAATTAATTTCAAATGTTCCAATAAATTTGAATCAACTTTACCCGTAAAGATAAAAACAGTCAATCCGACAAATGAATTAATTTCAAATGTTCCAATAAATTTGAATCAACTTTACCCGTAAAGATAAAAACAGTCAATCTGACAAATGAATTAATTTCAAATGTTCCAATAAATTTGAATCAACTTTACCCGTAAAGATAAAAACAGTCAATCCAACAAATGAATTAATTTCAAATGTTCCAATAAATTTGAATCAACTTTACCCGTAAAGATAAAAACAGTCAATCCAACAAATGAATTAATTTCAAATGTTCCAATAAATTTGAATCAACTTTACCCGTAAAGATAAAAACAGTCAATCCGACAAATGAATTAATTTTAAATGTTCCAATAAATTTGAATCAACTTTACCCGTAAAGATAAAAACAGTCAATCTGACAAATGAATTAATTTCAAATGTTCCAATAAATTTGAATCAACTTTACCCGTAAAGATAAAAACAGTCAATCCAACAAATGAATTAATTTCAAATGTTCCAATAAATTTGAATCAACTTTACCCGTAAAGATAAAAACAGTCAATCCGACAAATGAATTAATTTTAAATGTTCCAATAAATTTGAATCAACTTTACCCGTAAAGATAAAAACAGTCAATCTGACAAATGAATTAATTTCAAATGTTCCAATAAATTTGAATCAACTTTACCCATAGAGATGAAAAACTAAATTAAACGCAATATCTAATAAATATTTTATTAACAGTATATCACATTAATAAAATCTTGAATTGGAATCATGACCATAAATCAGTTAAATTAAAAGAGATGTAATATAAGACCATATATACATTCTATACTCTTTTTTTTTTTTTTTTTTTTTATTGCATTTATTTATATAGATATTGAAATATAATTAAATGAATTATATATTGCCTAAAGTTATATCGTTGTATCAAAATTAAATAAATATTTTAATCAATTCAATTAATAAAAAATTTTTTTTTAAAACTCTGATAACTAATTAATTAAACCAATTACATCTTCATTCAAATAAAATAGATTGTATTTTTAATCTGAATACATTAATCCACCTAAATTATTTTATTTGATTAACTAAAATCTTTTTATGCGTTAAACGATGTATTTATATTTTAAATAGGAAATTATATTAATTAAGTAATTAGTTTATTGTTTAATAAGCTGTTTATTATAATTAAAATATTTTATTAGATTATCATTTAATTGAATAATATATTAATAAAATAATTAGTTTTTAATGATTATAATTTAAACAGTAATTTATTTCAATTAAGTTTAATTATATCTTTTATTATTATATATATAATTAATATAGAATAAATGAATAATTTAAATAAAATAATTTTAATTTAAAAAAAATAATTATTAATATTACCTTATTTTCTTTCAAGTATAATGCATGAAATAAGATATTTATTATAATTAAATATTTTATTAACCTGAAGGAACCAATTGACACAAAATTAAGTGTTCAAAAAAAAAAAAGCAAAAAAAAGCAAAAAAAGACAAAAAAAATCCAAAAAAAAGCAAAAAAAAGCAAAAAAAATCCAAAAAAAAGCAAAAAAAATCCAAAAAAAAGCAAAAAAAATCCAAAAAAAAGAAAAAAAAATCCAAAAAAAAGCAAAAAAAATCCAAAAAAAAGCAAAAAAAATCCAAAAAAAAGCAAAAAAAAGCAAAAAAAAACAAAGAAAAAAAGACAGTAACCCTAACAGCAAATAAAAAGTTCCAATGTATCTATAAATTATTGAAATAACAGTAAGATGTCTGAAAAAAAGAATTATTTTGATGTAATAAAAAATGTGTAAAATCACTCTTACTATAAAGCTTAGAATTAAACTAAGACAAAAGAAATCAAAATTCTTTATGCATCATACATCACATTATAAAATTTTTTTGAAAAAAAAAGATAAGCTAAATTTAAGCTAGTGGGTTCATACCTCATTAATGAAAAAAAATATTCTCTTTTTAATTAAAATAAATTTAACAAAAATTATAATGATCCTAATAACAATTGTAAGAACAATTATACTAATAACATCAAACAACATCATATTCTCATGAATAAGCATAGAAATTAATTTTATTGCATTTATACCACTTATAAGCAAAAGTAAAAAAATTAATGATCAAACAATAAAATACTTAATTATCCAAAGAACATCATCGTCAATAATAATTTTGTCTATCCTAATTTCCTCCATTACAGAAACTATACTAAGATCAAGAATAATTTTAATAACAAGAATAATAATAAAAACAGGAATAATACCATTCCATTTATGAATACCAAGATTAATAATAAGATTATCATGAAATTCATGCCTATGATTAACAACATGACAAAAAATTGCACCAACTATTTTAATAAGACAAATCCTAGAACTTAAATTAATTGCACCAATAATATGTATCTCACTAATATTCAGACCAATAGTAGGAATCAAGCAAACCTCAACAAAAAAAATAATAGCATACTCGTCAATCTCCAATTCATCATGAATAATTTCAGCAACAAAAATTTCTAAATTTCAATCACTATACTTTTTTATAACGTATTTTATTTTAATAACCTGCATAACAAGATCAATAAAAAAAAATAACCTGATATTCACTAATCAAATCAAGTTTTTATCAAATCCACAAAAAATTAATATTCTGCTAACAATACTCTCAATTAGAGGCATACCACCTCTATTAGGATTCTTCCCCAAATGAATGATTCTACAATCAGTTCTAGAAAAATCAATAATTCTACCCACAATAATGATTTTATCATCAATAATATCAACATTCATATACATAAAACTACTTTACCCGACTATAACAAAAATATTTACTAACAAAAAAACCAACCTGAAATCAACAGAAACAATTAAATACATCGCATCAACATGTCAGGTATTATAGCCGTTATAATCCTTAAATTAAATTAAGGATTTAAGTTAAAAAAAACTATTAACCTTCAAAGTTAAAAATATAATAAATATAAGCCTTAGCCCAAAAGCACCTTTAAATTTGCAATTTAAAATCATAATTGAATACAAAACTCAAATTAATGAGAAGTAAAATACTCTAAGTAAATTTACAATTTACTGCCTAAATCTCAGCCATCTCATTCATGAAAAAATGGCTATTCTCAACGAATCATAGGGACATTGGCACCCTATATTTTATCTTCGGCCTCTGAGCGAGCCTATTAGGCACAATAATGAGAATAATTATCCGAATAGAACTTACACAACCCGGTTCAATAATTAAAAACGACCAAATCTATAACACAATCGTAACTTCCCACGCTTTTATTATAATTTTCTTTATAGTTATACCCATCATAATCGGTGGATTCGGAAATTGACTAGTACCTCTTATAATTGGAGCACCCGATATAGCATTCCCACGAATAAACAATATAAGTTTTGACTTTTACCCCCATCGATTACACTTCTTATTATCAGATCCCTATCTGGGACAGGGTCAGGCACAGGATGAACCGTTTACCCACCATTATCAAGACAAATCGCTCACTCAGGACCCTCAGTAGACCTAACTATTTTTTCCCTTCACATCGCAGGTGTTAGTTCTATTATAGGAGCAATCAACTTCATCTCAACAATCATAAATATACGACCAAAAGGAATAACATTAGAAATAACCCCCCTATTCTGCTGATCAGTATTAATTACTGCAGTTCTACTACTCTTGTCGCTACCAGTATTAGCTGGTGCAATTACCATACTACTAACCGACCGAAATATTAATACAACATTTTTTGACCCAGCAGGAGGAGGTGACCCAATCCTCTATCAACACTTATTTTGATTCTTTGGACATCCAGAAGTATACATTTTAATCTTACCAGGATTTGGATTAATTTCACATATTATCATAAATGAAAGAGGAAAGCCAATAACCTTTGGACACCTAGGAATAATCTACGCAATAATCTCAATTGGACTATTAGGATTTATCGTATGAGCCCACCACATATTCACTGTAGGAATAGATATTGATACACGAGCTTACTTTACATCAGCAACAATAATTATCGCTGTACCAACCGGAATCAAAATTTTTAGATGAATTGCAACTATACAAGGATCAACAAATAAAAAATCACCTCAAATGATCTGATCCATAGGCTTTGTTTTTCTATTCACTATAGGAGGATTAACAGGGGTAATCCTTGCCAACTCTTCAATTGATATTATTCTTCACGATACATACTACGTAGTAGCACACTTCCACTACGTCTTATCAATAGGAGCAGTATTTGCAATTATAGCAAGAATTATCCACTGATTCCCTTTAATGACAGGAACATCCATAAATAAAAAGTGATTAAAAATTCAGTTTTCAACTATATTTATCGGAGTAAACCTCACATTTTTCCCACAACATTTTTTAGGTCTAGCAGGAATACCACGACGATACTCAGATTACCCCGACACCTTCATAACATGAAACTCAATTTCATCGCTAGGATCCAATAATCTCAGTTATCAGAATCGCCATTTTCATATTCATCATCTGGGAAACTCTAATATTCAAACGAATAGTAATTTTTAAAAAAAATACATCATCTACAATCGAATGAAATTCAATAACACCTCCACCAGAACACTCGTTTAATGAACTACCAATAATTTTTAAATTCTAAGAGTGGCAGAAAAGTGCCATGAATTTAAAATTCATTCATAAACAAAATTTCCTTGGAAATCACATCATGAATAAAAATAAATTCACTTAATAGAGCAAGACCTATCATGGAACAACTAATTTTTTTCCACGACCATACGTTAGTAATTCTCATTTCAATTACATCCATCGTCATATTTATAATATACTCAATCATAATCAATAAATTATCAAACCGAAACCTAACAGAAAATCAACCAACAGAAATTATTTGAACTATTATACCCGCAATCATTTTAATATTCATTGCAATCCCATCACTAAAAATCTTATACCTAATAGAAGAAATTATTAACCCATCAATTACTATTAAAACAATTGGTCATCAGTGATATTGAAGATATGAATATTCAGACAGAAAAAAAATAGAATTCGAATCATACATAAAACAAGAACTTTCCCCAAGCGAATTCCGTTTATTAGACGTAGATAACCGAGTACCTTTACCCTTCTTGACCCAAGTACGAATAATTATCTCATCATCAGACGTAATTCACTCATGAACTATCCCATCCATCGGAGTAAAAATAGACGCAGTCCCAGGACGTTTAAATCAAATCAGATTTACAATCAACAAACCCGGGTTATTCTTCGGACAATGCTCCGAAATTTGTGGTACAAATCATAGATTTATACCAATCGTAATTGAAAGTATTAACATAAAATCATTTATTAAATGACTAACCTAACATTAAGTGACTGAAGTTAAAGTAATGGTCTCTTAAACCAAAATATAGTATTAAAATACTCTTAATGAAAGGAGTTAGTTTAAAATAAAATTATTGTTTGTCAAATAATGGATATAAGATTATACCCCTTGATTCCACAAATATCACCAGTAATATGAACACCCATACTAATCTTTATTACACTAACAACAATCATAATTTCAACAAACTTATTCTTCAGAACAATTTTAACTCCCAGACAATCAACTAAAAAAAAAATTAACAAACCCACAAAAAGAATAAATTGAAAATGATAACAAGCCTATTCTCACCATTTGACCCCTCAACAATTAAATTTCAAATAAACTGAATTTCAATAATCTCAGTCCTAATTATCCTTCCAATAAACTTTTGAATTAAAAATTCACGATTAACCATTATTAAAAAAATAATAGAAAATAAAATCACAGAAGAATTTAACAACGTCACACATCACAAAGAAATAATTTTAATTTCAAGATCAATTTTCATTATAATTATAATTAACAACTTAATAGGACTATTCCCATATATCTTTACATCAACTAGTCACCTTTCGGTGTCGATATCTATAGCAATCCCCACATGAATCATATTAATAATTTACGGATGAATTAACCACACAAACTCAATATTTATACACCTACTACCAACGGGAACCCCTTATATTATGTATACCAATAATAATCATTATTGAAACAACCGGAAACTTAATTCGACCAATTTCACTATCAGTTCGACTAACTGCCAATATAATTGCCGGACACCTTTTAATAACTCTATTAGGAAATTTAAGCGACATCAACTCAACAATCTTAACATTCCCAATTAAAATCATACTAACAATATTTGAATCAGCAATTTCAATTATTCAAGCTTACGTATTTTCAACATTAATTACATTATACTCAAGAGAAATCCCTTATGAAACAAAATCATCCATTTCATCTAGTAACAAAAAGACCATGACCAATTTTAACTTCCATAAATATCTTCACAATACTACTAGGAACAGTTTTATGACTTTACAAAAAAGAAATAAATAATATATTTGTAGGATTAATAGGAACTACACTGTGTTCATACTGTTGATGACGAGACGTCACACGAGAATCAACCTTCCAAGGAGCACACACAACAATAGTAATTAAAGGACTTAAATTAGGCATAATTTTATTTATTACATCAGAAGTAATATTTTTTCTATCATTCTTCTGAGGATTTTTTCACTCAAGACTATCACCCTCAATCGAAATCGGAATAAACTGACCCCCAAAATCCATTAAACCATTTAACCCCATAGAAATTCCACTATTAAATACAATTATTTTACTTTCATCAGGTGTAACAGTGACATGAGCCCATCAAAGAATTTTATCCAGAAAATATAAAAGATCAAATAAATCAATCTTAATTACAGTACTACTAGGATTTTACTTTACAATTCTACAAAAATGAGAATACTCAGAATCACCCTTCAGAATTGCAGATTCAGTATACGGATCAACCTTCTTTATAACAACTGGATTCCATGGATTTCATGTAATTGTAGGAACAACATTCCTATTAGTATGTCTAATTCGATCAAAAAAACTTCATTTTACAAAAACACACCACTTAGGATTTGAAGCAGCAGCATGATACTGACATTTTGTAGACGTGGTCTGACTATTCCTTTACATCTCAATTTACTGATGAGGTAAATAACTCTTTTAGTATAAAAAGTATAATTAGCTTCCAACTAAAAGGTTAATATTTTAAAAGAGTAAATGAAAATTACATATGTAACAATAACATTAACGTTAATTATTACAATAGTAATAATAGTAACCATAATAATTTCAAAAAAAACGATAACAAGACGAGAAAAAAATAAACCATTTGAATGTGGATTCTCAAACTTTTCCTCAGCACGAAAATCTTTCTCTACACACTTCTTCCTTATCGCAATGATATTCTTAATCTTCGATATCGAAATCTCAATAATTTTACCAATATACACAACAAAAATAATTAAAATTAACCAATGACTAGTCACTAGAACAATCATTGTAATAATTTTAATTATAGGACTATATCATGAATGAAACAACGGAATACTAGAATGATCAAAATAGGACTGTAGTTAAAAATAACATTTATTCTGCAAATAAAAAGAATTGAAAAAAAAAAAATCAATCTGTCTTAAAGCAAAGAAGTAAGATTACAATTAATTTCGACTTAAAATAAGAGATAATTCTCCATGCTTAAAAATAATTAATTGAAGCTAAAAATTAAGCATTTCACTGTTAATGAAAACGTTGAGTAACACTCCAATTAAAAGAATATCTAAAGGAAGCCGCTAACTATCCAAAAAGTGAATAACGTATCACTATATTCTTATTTACATAGTTTAAAAAAAACAATACATTTTCAATGTATAAATAAATAAAATTTTGTAAATTTATCTAAGAGTAAAACACTATCCTGATATTTTCAATATCAAACTTTTAATTAAGCTACCTAAATAATTAAAAATTAACTAAAACCAAAAAAAAAAAAAAAAAAAAAAAAGAAAGTAAATAAATCCTGAAAGAATTTAAAACAAATCTTTCAAAAAAAAATCCTAGTCACCTTAAACCACCAACAAGACCCCCCGAAACAAAATACTCAAATCAACCTAAATCAACCAAATTATAAAAAAAATTTCTAACAAAAAAAAATCGATTAAGAAAAAACCTAGAAGAAAAATAATTTAAAAAACTCATAGAACCAAAAAAAAAGTATATTAAAGATCTAGAAAAATAAGTAACCTTACTTAAGACATTAAAAAAAAAAAAAAAAAAAAAAAAAAAAAAAAAAAAGAGGAAGTAATTTTAAATTAGAATCAATAATAAAAAAAAAACAATCCTCAAAAAACCAAAATATAAAAGATCCTCTAAATAAAGAAAAAAAAAAAAGAAAAAATAAAGATAAATTCATGTAAAAATCATAAAAAAAAGAAATATAACAAAAAAAATAAGCGTCAGAAAAAAAAAGATAATACATCAAACGAAATCTATAAATTAAAGTTAAACTAACCCCCAAAAAAAAAAATAAAAAAATAAAAAAATTCATATTGTACAAAATAACCAATTCCAAAACAAAATCCCTAGAATAAAACCCAGAAAAAAAAGGAACACCACATAAACAAAGCAAAGCAATAAAAAAACAAGATCTCACATAAGGAGACTGAATAATTAAACCCCCCATAAATCGAATATCCTGATTACCAAAAAAGCAATGAATAAAAAACCCTGAACATAAAAAAAGTAAAGACTTAAATACCGCATGAATCAACAAATGCAAAAAACATAAAACTAAGGACCCACAAGACAAAATAAAAAATATAAACCCCAACTGTCTCAAAGTAGAAAAAGCAATAATTTTCCTTAAATCATTCTCTATACAAGCATTTAAACCAGAAATAAATATAGTAATTAAAGAAAAAATTATTAAATAAAAAGTATCACAATAAAAAATTAAATAATTAAATCGAATCATTAGATAAACACCTGAAGTTACCAAAGTTGAAGAATGCACCAAGGAAGAAACAGGAGTAGGGGCAGCTATAGCTGCAGGAAGCCAAAAACAAAAGGGAAACTGAGCTCTCCTTGTAAAAGAAGCAAAACACACCATATAAATAATAAAGAAAAAATCAACATCAAAAAAATCCATATAAAACAAATAATGGAAAGAACCAAAATTAAAAAATCACCCCAAACCCAAAATCAAGGAAACATCCCCCAATCGATTCATTAAAACAGTAATCAAACCTGAAGAAAGAGAAATCCTATTTTGATAATAAATAACTAAACAATAAGAAACTAACCCTAATCCATCTCAACCCAAAAGTAAACAAATAAAATCAGGTATTAAAATAAAAAAAACTATTCTTATAATAAACATAAAAACAATATAAAAAAAACGAATAATAAATAAATCACCTGATATATAACCCAATCTATAAAATATAACAGAACCAGAGATCAAAAAAACAAAAGATATGAATATTAAAGAAATCCAATCAAAAAGAAAAATACAAGAAAAACAACAAGAATTAAAAAAAAAAAAAACCCATTCAAAAAAAAAAACCAAATTATATTCATAAAAATAAACTCTAAAAAAAAAAAAAAAAAAAAAAAAAAAAAAAAAAAAAAAAAAAAACGTTAGAATAAAACATCACAGCTCAACCTCAAAAAGATCCCTGATACCACAAATCAAAATTTTAATACTTAAACTAATTGAACAAAAAAAAAAATTTTAAACTAAATATTAAAAAAAACACAGGAATTATATGAAGTAATAATACTATATACTCAAGAACATTACAAACCCGAAAAAACTTTAATAAATTATTAATTTCACCATGCTGAGTAAAACTAAAAATCATCAATCTATAACAAGCAGAAAAAAATAAAATAAAAACAAAAAAAATTAAAGTTAAATTTCTCCATATTAAAAGTCTAATAACAAGAAAAATTTCAGAAAATAAATTAATTCTGGGAGGACAAGACATATTCAACACACAAAATATAAATCAAAAAAAAGATAATCCAGGCATTAAAGTTAATAGACCCCTAATTAAAAAAAAACTTCGTCTACCTAAACGATCATAAATAAGTCCTACTAAATAAAATAAACCTGAAGAAACAAATCCATGAGCCACTATAAATATCAACGAACCAAAAAATCCAGACTCAGTTAAAGTTATTAATCCTCTAATAACTACTCTCATATGGCATACAGAAGAGTAAGCAATTAAAATTTTTAAATCTCTTTGAATCAAACAAAATAATCTGATAATTAAACAACCAAATAAACTTAAACTAATAAAAAAATAATTATAACACACAATAAAAGAATACAAAAATTTAAGACAACGAATTAAACCATACCCTCCTAATTTTAATATAACTCCAGCTAAAATTATTGACCCTCTTACAGGAGCCTCAACGTGCGCTTTCGGTAACCAAAGATGAACCCCAAATAATGGAAACTTCACTATAAAAGAAAATAAAATAAAAAATATCAGAATAAAATTAGAAATATCTCCCGAAAAAAAAAAAGAAAATCCTCCAAACCTATTAAAAATAAAAAAAATTCTTAACAAAAAAGGAAAAGAAGCAAATAAAGTGTATAAAATTAAAAAAAATCCAGCAGAAAGACGCTCAGGTTGATAACCTCAACCAAAAATAATCAAAAATACAGGAATCAATCTGCACTCAAAAAAAAAGTAAAACTGAAAAAAATCAAGAACAATGAATACAAGAAAAAGTAAAAAAAGTAAACTATTCAAATAAACTATAAAGATATTAAAAATAATTAAAAAAATAATTAAATATAGAAAAAATCATCAATAAACAAATTCAAATTCTTAAACAACAAAAAATAAAAGAAATTTTATCTAACCCATAGCCATAGCCCAAAAACATAAAATGATCCAAGCCTACAAAAGAGCAAATAAAAAAAAAAAAAAAAAAAAAAAACTAAGTAAATGTACAAATAAAAAAAACTTAAAAACATAAAGGAGTCAAAAAAAATAAAAAAATAACAAACTTTAACATAAAACTAAATTATCCAAATAATCCTTGCCAGCCCTACGAACTAAATATACCAAAACAGACAAACCTAAAACACCATCACAACCCCTAACACCAAAAAAACAATAATAAAGTACAAGTCATAACAAAGAAACTAAAATAAAGTATAGAAAATATAAAGACCGAAATAACTAAAATTTCTAAACTCAACAAACAAAGCAAATAATGTTTACGAACCAAAATCAATCTTAATAATCCAGAAAAAATTACAAAAAGAACTAGCATAAGTTTTTATAGTTTAAAAAAAAACATTGATCTTGTAAATCAAAACTAGATAATTCTTAAAAACAGTCATGAATCAGTAAAGAAGTGATATCATCATTAGTCTCCAAAACTAATATTTTAAATTAAAATATTTACTGAATTAAATTTATTCAAATAATCGTATTTATAAACTCACTAATAAACACCAATGATAAACATCCAATAACTCTAGGATTAATACTCATAACGCAAACCATACTTATATGTATTTATACCTCAAACCTTATAAAAACATCATGATTTGGATACATTTTATTCATTACTATAATCGGAGGAATAATAATCATATTCATATACATATCAAGAATTGCATCAAATGAAAAATTTGAAACCAAAAACTCAAAACCAATCTTAAGACTAATAATTCTTACAATATTAGTTTTAGCAATTTTAATAAAAGACCAAACAGCTGAATCAATAATAAACTCCTAGAAAGAAAGCTGACAACAGTTAAATACGAAGAAATAAAAATTACATCAAAATTCTTTAATAAATTTAAAGCAAACTTAACAATTATAATAATAATAATTCTTCTATAAACAATAGTCTCAGTTACAAACATTTGTAACACATTTGAAGGACCTTTAAAAAATAATATGTTTAAACCCAAACGTAAATTAACCCCAATTAACAACTTTATTATCGATTTACCATCTCCTTCAAATATTTCTACATGATGAAATTTTGGTTCACTTTTAGGAATATGCTTAATAATCCAAATTGTAACAGGAATTTTCTTGTCAATACATTATACACCAAATATTTCAAACGCATTCAAAAGAATTATCCACATTACACGAGATGTAAATTACGGATGAATTATACGAAACTCACACGCAAACGGAGCATCATTATTCTTTATCCTACTATATCTTCACGCAGGACGTGGTATTTATTACGGATCATATAAATTAAAAAAAACCTGAATTTCAGGTACACTAATTATGTTAGCTTTAATAGCCACCGCATTTCTAGGATACGTATTGCCATGAGGTCAAATATCCTTCTGAGGAGCAACAGTAATTACCAATCTAATTTCAGCTATTCCTTAAGTAGGAGATTCAATCGTTAAATGAATATGAGGGGGATTCGCAGTAGATAACCCAACCCTAAACCGATTCTTCTCATTCCATTTCATTCTTCCATTCATCTTAACCGTAATAATTATAACTCACCTAATTTTTTTACATGAAACAGGATCATCAAACCCCTAGGAATAAAAAATAACATTGATAAAATTCCGTTTTCACCCTTACTTCACAATTAAGGATATTATAGGAATAATAATAGTAATATTAATTTTTATTAGATGAATCAACATAAATCCCCTTCTTAACAATAGATCCAGAAAATTTTACACCAGCCAATCCAATAGTTACCCCTATCCACATCCAACCAGAATGATACTTCCTATTTGCATACGCAATTTTACGATCAATTCCCAGTAAACTAGGAGGAGTAATAGCACTAATAATATCAATCCTTATTCTAATCACACTACCATTCACAATAAACAACAAATTTCAAAGAAATTCAATATACCCAATTAACAAAATGTTATTTTGAATAATAATTAATGTATTCCTTTTACTAACATGAATTGGGGCACGCCCAGTAGAAGACCCATACATTATTACAGGACAAATTTTTGACCGTAATGTACTTTATATTTTTCGTAATAATACCAATATCGTCAAAAACTATGAGATAAAATAAATTAAATCAAATAAAAAACAAAAAACAAGTTAATAAGCTAAAAGCATTATATCTTGAAAATATAAGAAAAATCAAAAAAGATTTATTAACTTTACTAAAAAAATGAAAAACATAAAAATTTTTAAAAAATAAAATAAAATAAATAATTTAAAACTACAGGTAAATAGGTTTTCAAGACAAGTATATCAACTTATCATAACGGTAACGTGGGAATCTGCCACGAACTAAAATAAAAAGAAAAATTATAAACAAAACCTTTAAGAAAAAAAAGAAAGTAAAAAAATCACCACCAAAAAAATTAAAATTACTATAAAAAATCTTATAAACATTATATTTCTATATTCAGAAAGAAAAAATAAAGAAAATCTAAAAGATCTATACTCTAAATTAAACCCTGAAACTAATTCAGATTCTCCTTCAGCAAAATCATAAGGAGTTCGATTACACTCAGCCAATATACAAGAAAAAAAAAACTATAAATAAAGGAAAAGAAAAAAAAAAAAATCAAATATTTAATTGAGTAAAATAAAAGTCAATAAAAGAAAATCTTTCAATATATACAATTAAACAAATAATTACCAGAAAAAAACAAACTTCGTAAGAAATTCTTTGAGCTACAGCACGTAAACATCCTAATATAGAATAAATAGAATTAGATGATCAACCCGAAACCATAATAACATAGACACCTAAACCAGAAACACACAAAAAAAATAATAATCCATAAACAAAAGAAATAACATTAAAAAAAAAAGGATATAAAAGTCAGAATGTTAAAGAAATTACTAATCCCAATACAGGAACTAAATAATAAATAAGATAATTACCAAATCTAATAAAATAAAATTCTTTAGAAAACAACTTTAAAGCATCAGAAAAAGGCTGAAATAAGCCCATAAATCCAACCCTATTAGGACCTTTACGAAAATGTAACATAACCTAAGACCCTTCGCTCAAATAAAGTAAAAAAAGCTACGCCCAACAAAACAAAAATTATCAAAAAAAGTACAGAAAAAAAAAACATCTACTGAATGTAAATTAATTACATTATTAAATTCTAAATTTAAAGCACTTTTCTGCCAACCCAGTAAATAAAATAATTTATCAACATTGAAAGTCCTTTCGTACTAATCAAATTTAACTTTAAAAGATAGAAACCAACCTGGCTCACGCCGGTTTGAACTCAGATCATGTAAGTTTTTAATGGTCGAACAGACCAAACATTGTAAAAACTGCCCCACAATTAAACTTAATCCAACATCGAGGTCGCAAACATATCTATCAATAAGAACTCTCCAGATATATTACGCTGTTATCCCTAAGGTATCTTAATTTTCAAATCCAAAATTAAGGATCAAAATAATCTTAAATGAAAGTTTTAATAAAATAAAGTTAAACCTTTTAACAATCACCCCAATTAAATTTTTTATTTTTTATAAAAAAAATAAACAATAAAATAAATAAAAAAAAAAAAAATAAAGATCTATAGGGTCTTATCGTCCCTTTAACATTAAAGCTTTTTAACCTCAAAATTAAATTAAAAAAAATATATCCAATAAAGTGTTTTTCTCGTCAACCCATTCATTCCAGACCTCAATTAAAAGACTAATTATTATGCTACCTTTGCACAGTTAAATTACCGCGGCTATTTAAATTTCATTGAGGCAGGGCCGACTTTAAATTTATATTTAAAAGACATGTTTTTGTTAAACAAGCGAAAAAAACATTTTGCCTAATTCATAAAATAAAATTTTAAATTTACTAATTCAATCATTATTTAAAAAAAAAAAATTAAATAAAAAATCCCAATATAAAAGTAAACTCAAATAAAATAAATATTCAATCTTTAACGAAATCTAAGATAAAAGATTTTAATCCCACAAAAATAAAAAAAAAATAAAATTATACCCTAATCTAAAGCTTATCCCTCAGAATCTTAGTAACTAAAAATGAAAAAAAAAAATAAATAAACAAAAAAGTAACCTTAATTTAATTAAAATCTTGGAAAACCAGATAAATTATTAATTGAATTCATGTCAAAACTACTTAAATTTTTTAAATATCTATACAACAATAAAATACAAAAAAAAGTAAATATTAAAATTTCGGGAAAATAAAATATATTAAAAAAATTAATTAACCCTGATACAAAAGGTAAAAAATAAATTTCTACTTCAATAAATATAAAAGAAAATCCAACACAGTACAAATAATCTAAAAAAAAATAATTTAATCAAATAAAATAATAAACAAAAAACAACTTTAATTAATAAGAAAACAAAAAAAAAATCTATTTTCCTAACTCAGAAATGATTGAATTGAACAACCTAAATTTTTATTGTAAGTAAAAATAATCCTAAAATCTGATTCTAGATACATCTTCAGATACATCTACTTTGTTACGACTTGTCTCACTTTATGAGAATGACGGGCGATATGTACATAATCCAGAGCTAAATTCAAAAAATTTAAAAAAAAAATTACTTTTAAATCCAAATTCATAATAAATCAAATAAATTAATTAAAAAAAAAAAAATTATTGTAACCCACTGTAACCTTACTATAACTGCACCTTGACCTAACATAAACTTTTAAAAGAAAAGAAAATTAATTATCATAACATTCAACGACAGAGATTATACAAGAAAAATAAGGTAAAATAAATCGTGGATTATCATTTAAACAGCAGGTTCCTCTAAAAAGATTAAAAAACCGCCAGATCCATTGATTTCAAATAAAATTTACTCCCCCAGTAAAAATAATTATTCAAGAATAACAGGGTATCTAATCCTGGTCTAACTTCCTGTCTAGTCAGTAAATAAAAAAAAAATAATATAAATTTCACCTAAATACAAAATGAAAAAAAAAAACTGAATACCAAAAATTTTATCTATAAACTGTTGAATAACCGCGAATGCTGGCACAACATTATTCAATTAATAATTGATTAACTTTAATTAAACCAAAATACAAAAAACTTAAAACACTGAAAAAAAAAAAATAATCATTTAGAAAATAACATCTCAAAAAACATTACATGCATAAAAATCAAAAAATAAAAGAAAGCAAGAATCAAACTTTTAAAAAAAAAATTTTAACCCGGAGCAATAAATATAAAACAAATCCTTAGTAATGAAACAATTAAAATAATGAATTAATTTCAAATGTTCCAATAAATTTGAATCAACTTTACCCGTAAAGATAAAAACAGTCAATCCGACAAATGAATTAATTTCAAATGTTCCAATAAATTTGAATCAACTTTACCCGTAAAGATAAAAACAGTCAATCCGACAAATGAATTAATTTCAAATGTTCCAATAAATTTGAATCAACTTTACCCGTAAAGATAAAAACAGTCAATCCGACAAATGAATTAATTTCAAATGTTCCAATAAATTTGAATCAACTTTACCCGTAAAGATAAAAACAGTCATCCGACAAATGAATTAATTTCAAATGTTCCAATAAATTTGAATCAACTTTACCCGTAAAGATAAAAACAGTCAATCCGACAAATGAATTAATTTCAAATGTTCCAATAAATTTGAATCAACTTTACCCGTAAAGATAAAAACAGTCAATCTGACAAATGAATTAATTTCAAATGTTCCAATAAATTTGAATCAACTTTACCCGTAAAGATAAAAACAGTCAATCTGACAAATGAATTAATTTCAAATGTTCCAATAAATTTGAATCAACTTTACCCGTAAAGATAAAAACAGTCAATCCAACAAATGAATTAATTTCAAATGTTCCAATAAATTTGAATCAACTTTACCCGTAAAGATAAAAACAGTCAATCCGACAAATGAATTAATTTCAAATGTTCCAATAAATTTGAATCAACTTACCCGTAAAGATAAAAACAGTCAATCCGACAAATGAATTAATTTCAAATGTTCCAATAAATTTGAATCAACTTTACCCGTAAAGATAAAAACAGTCAATCTGACAAATGAATTAATTTCAAATGTTCCAATAAATTTGAATCAACTTTACCCGTAAAGATAAAAACAGTCAATCCGACAAATGAATTAATTTCAAATGTTCCAATAAATTTTGAATCAACTTTACCCGTAAAGATAAAAACAGTCAATCCGACAAATGAATTAATTTCAAATGTTCCAATAAATTTGAATCAACTTTACCCGTAAAGATAAAAACAGTCAATATGACAAATGAATTAATTTCAAATGTTCCAATAAATTTGAATCAACTTTACCCGTAAAGATAAAAACAGTCAATCCGACAAATGAATTAATTTCAAATGTTCCAATAAATTTGAATCAACTTTACCCGTATAAGATAAAAACAGTCAATCCGACAAATGAATTAATTTCAAATGTTCCAATAAATTTGAATTCAACTTTACCCGTAAAGATAAAAACAGTCAATCCGACAAATGAATTAATTTCAAATGTTCCAATAAATTTGAATCAACTTTACCCGTAAAGATAAAACAGTCAATCTGACAAATGAATTAATTTCAAATGTTCCAATAAATTTTGAATCAACTTTACCCGTAAAGATAAAAACAGTCATCCGACAAATGAATTAATTTCAAATGTTCCAATAAATTTGAATCAACTTTACCCGTAAAGATAAAAACAGTCAATCCGACAAATGAATTAATTTCAAATGTTCCAATAAATTTGAATCAACTTTACCCGTAAAGATAAAAACAGTCAATCTGACAAATGAATTAATTTCAAATGTTCCAATAAATTTGAATCAACTTTACCCGTAAAGATAAAAACAGTCAATCCAACAAATGAATTAATTTCAAATGTTCAATAAATTTGAATCAACTTTACCCGTAAAGATAAAAACAGTCAATCCAACAAATGAATTAATTTCAAATGTTCCAATAAATTTGAATCAACTTTACCCGTAAAGATAAAACAGTCAATCCGACAAATGAATTAATTTTAAATGTTCCAATAAATTTGAATCAACTTTACCCGTAAAGATAAAAACAGTCAATCTGACAAATGAATTAATTTCAAATGTTCCAATAAATTTGAGATCAACTTTACCCGTAAAGATAAAAACAGTCAATCCAACAAATGAATTAATTTCAAATGTTCCAATAAATTTGAATCAACTTTACCCGTAAAGATAAAAACAGTCAATCCGACAAATGAATTAATTTTAAATGTTCCAATAAATTTGAATCAACTTTACCCGTAAAGATAAAAACAGTCAATCTGACAAATGAATTAATTTCAAATGTTCCAATAAATTTGAATCAACTTTACCCATAGAGATGAAAAACTAAATTAAACGCAATATCTAATAAATATTTTATTAACAGTATATCACATTAATAAAATCTTGAATTGGAATCATGACCATAAATCAGTTAATTTAAAAGAGATGTAATATAAGACCATATATACATTCTATACTCTTTTTTTTTTTTTTTTTTTTTATTGCATTTATTTATATAGATATTGAAATATAATTAAATGAATTATATATTGCCTAAAGTTATATCGTTGTATCAAAATTAAATAAATATTTTAATCAATTCAATTAATAAAAAATTTTTTTTTAAAACTCTGATAACTAATTAATTAAACCAATTACATCTTCATTCAAATAAAATAGATTGTATTTTTAATCTGAATACATTAATCCACCTAAATTATTTTTATTTGATTAACTAAAATCTTTTTATGCGTTAAACGATGTATTTATATTTTAAATAGGAAATTATATTAATTAAGTAATTAGTTTATTGTTTAATAAGCTGTTTATTATAATTAAAATATTTTATTAGATTATCATTTAATTGAATAATATATTAATAAAATAATTAGTTTTTAATGATTATAATTTAAACAGTAATTTATTTCAATTAAGTTTAATTATATCTTTTATTATTATATATATAAATTAATATAGAATAAATGAATAATTTAAATAAAATAATTTTAATTTAAAAAAATAATTATTAATATTACCTTATTTTCTTTCAAGTATAATGCATGAAATAAGATATTTATTATAATTAATATTTTATTAACCTGAAGGAACCAATTGACACAAAATTAAGTGTTCAAAAAAAAAAAAGCAAAAAAAAAGCAAAAAAAGACAAAAAAAATCCAAAAAAAAGCAAAAAAAAGCAAAAAAAAATCCAAAAAAAAGCAAAAAAAATCCAAAAAAAAGCAAAAAAAAATCCAAAAAAAAGCAAAAAAATCCCAAAAAAAAGCAAAAAAAATCCAAAAAAAAAGCAAAAAAAATCCAAAAAAAAGCAAAAAAAGCAAAAAAAAACAAAGAAAAAAAGACAGTAACCCTAACAGCAAATAAAAAGTTCCAATGTATCTATAAATTATTGAAATAACAGTAAGATGTCTGAAAAAAAGAATTATTTTTGATGTAATAAAAAATGTGTAAAATCACTCTTACTATAAAGCTTAGAATTAAACTAAGACAAAAGAAATCAAAATTCTTTATGCATCATACATCACATTATAAAAATTTTTTTGAAAAAAAAAAGATAAGCTAAATTTAAGCTAGTGGGTTCATACCTCATTAATGAAAAAAAATATTCTCTTTTTAATTAAAATAAATTTAACAAAAATTATAATGATCCTAATAACAATTGTAAGAACAATTATACTAATAACATCAAACAACATCATATTCTCATGAATAAGCATAGAAATTAATTTTATTGCATTTATACCACTTATAAGCAAAAGTAAAAAAATTAATGATCAAACAATAAAATACTTAATTATCCAAAGAACATCATCGTCAATAATAATTTTGTCTATCCTAATTTCCTCCATTACAGAAACTATACTAAGATCAAGAATAATTTTAATAACAAGAATAATAATAAAAACAGGAATAATACCATTCCATTTATGAATACCAAGATTAATAATAAGATTATCATGAAATTCATGCCTATGATTAACAACATGACAAAAAATTGCACCAACTATTTTAATAAGACAAATCCTAGAACTTAAATTAATTGCACCAATAATATGTATCTCACTAATATTCAGACAATAGTAGGAATCAAGCAAACCTCAACAAAAAAAATAATAGCATACTCGTCAATCTCCAATTCATCATGAATAATTTTCAGCAACAAAAATTTCTAAATTTCAATCACTATACTTTTTTATAACGTATTTTATTTTAATAACCTGCATAACAAGATCAATAAAAAAAAATAACCTGATATTCACTAATCAAATCAAGTTTTTATCAAATCCACAAAAAATTAATATTCTGCTAACAATACTCTCAATTAGAGGCATACGCACTCTGATATGTG
>JAQMRL010000126.1:0-30066 GCA_035578175.1 Catonia carolina
CACATATCAGAGTGCGTAAGTTACCCAGCCCCTAGTTACCCAGTCCCCAAGTTACCCGGTCCCCAAATTACCCAGTCCCCAAGTTACCCGGTCCCCAACTTACCCAGTCCCCAAGTTACCCAGCCCCCAAGTTACCCAGTCCCCAAATTACCCAGTCCCCAAGTTACCCGGTCCCCAAATTACCCAGTCCCCAAGTTACCCAGTCCCCAAGTTACCCGGTCCCCAAGTTACCCGGTCCCCAAATTACCCGGTCCCCAGTTTACCCAGTCCCCAAGTTACCCCAGTCCCCAAGTTACCCAGTCCCCAAGTTACCCGGTCCCCAAATTACCCAGTCCCCAAGTTACCCGGTCCCCAACTTACCCGGTCCCCAAATTATCCAGTCCCCAAATTACCCAGTCCCCAAACTACCCAGTCCCCAAGTTACCCAGTCCCCAAGTTACCCGGTCCCCAACTTACCCAGTCCCCAAATTACCCGGTCCCCAAGTTACCCGGTCCCCAAATTACCCAGTCCCCAAGTTACCCGGTCCCATAGTTACCCGGTCCCCAAGTTACCCGGTCCCCAAAGTACCCGGTCCCCAAATTACCCGGTCCCCAAATTACCCAGTCCCCAAATTACCCGGTCCCCAAATTACCCAGTCCCCAACTTACCCCGTCCCCAAGTTACCCAGCCCCCAAATTTCCCAGTCCCCAAATTACCCGGTCCCCAAATTACCCGGTCCCCAAATTACCCAGACCCAAATTACCCAGTCCCAAGTCCCCCCTTACCCAGTCCCCAAATTAACCAGTGCCCAAATTACCCAGTCCCCAAATTACCCAGACCCAAATTACCCAGACCCAAATTACCCAGTCCCCAGTCCCCCTTACCCAGTCCCCAAGTTACCCGGTCCCCAAATTACCAAGTCCCCAAATTACCCAGTCCCCAAGTTACCCAGTCCCCAACTTACCCAGTCCCCAAGTTACCCGGTCCCCAAGTTACCCGGTCCCCCAAATTACCCGGTCCCCAAATTACCCGGTCCCCAAGTTCACACACTTACCCCCTCCCCAATTTCCCCTCCCCCCTCCCCCTAAAACTTCCTCCCCTACTTCCCCCCTTCCCCCTCCCACACTTACCCCCCCAAATATTCTTACTCCCCCACTTTTCAACCTCCACACTTACCAGCTCCAACACTTACCAGCTCACACACTTACCCCCTCCCGGACTTCCCCTTCCCCCCTCCCCCCAAAACTTCCTCCCCTACTTACCCCTTCCCCCTCCCACACTTACCCCCTCCCAAATATACTTACTCCCCCCACTTACCAGCCACCACACTTACCAGCTCCAACACTTACCAGCTCACACACTTACCCCCTCCCCAACTTCCCCTCCCCCTCCCCCTATAACTTCCTCCCCTACTTCCCCTCTTCTCCCTCCCACACTTACCCCTCCCCAAAATACCCAGTCCTCAACTTACCCAGTCCCCAGTTTACCCAGTCCCCAAATTACCCGGTCCCAAATGACCCAGTCCCTAAATTACCCAGTCCCCAAATTACCCAGTCCCCAAAATACCCAGTCCCCAAAATACCCAGTCCCCAAGTTACCCAGTCCCCAAATTACCCGGTCCCCAAGTTACCCAGCCCCCAAGTTACCCAGTCCCCAAGTTACCCGGTCCCAAACTTACCCAGTCCCCAAGTTACCCCGGTCCCCAAATTACCCGGTCCCCAAGTTCACACACTTACCCCCTCCCCAATTTCCCCTCCCCCCTCCCCCTAAAACTTCCTCCCCTACTTCCCCCCTTCCCCCTCCCACACTTACCCCCCCCCAAATAATCTTACTCCCCCACTTACCAGCCTCCACACTTACCAGCTCAAACACTTACCAGCTCACACACTTACCCCCTCCCCGACTTCCCCTTCCCCCTCCCCCAAAACTTCCTCCCCTACTTCCCCCCTTCCCCCTCCCACACTTACCCTTTCCCAAATATACTTACTCCCCCACTTACCAGCCACCACACTTACCAGCTCCAACACTTACCAGCTCACACACTTACCCCCTCCCCAACTTCCCCTCCCCCTCCTTCTATAACTTCCTCCCCTACTTCCCTTCTTCCCCCTTCCACACTTACCCCTCCCCAAAAAACCCAGTCCTCAACTTACCCAGTCCCCAGTTTACCCAGTCCCCAAATTACCCGGTCCCAAATGACCCAGTCCCTAAATTACCCAGTCCCCAAATTACCCAGTCCCCAAAATACCCAGTCCCCAAAATACCCAGTCCCCAAGTTACCCAGTCCCCAAGTTACCCGGTCCCCAAATTACCCAGTCCCCAAATTACCCAGTCCCCAAGTTACCCAGCCCCTAGTTACCCAGTCCCCAAGTTACCCGGTCCCCAAATTACCCAGTCCCCAAGTTACCCGGTCCCCAACTTACCCAGTCCCCAAGTTACCCAGCCCCCAAGTTACCCAGTCCCCAAATTACCCAGTCCCCAAGTTACCCGGTCCCCAAATTACCCAGTCCCCCAAGTTACCCAGTCCCCAAGTTACCCGGTCCCCAAGTTACCCGGTCCCCAAATTACCCGGTCCCCAGTTTACCCAGTCCCCAAGTTACCCAGTCCCCAAGTTACCCCAGTCCCCAAGTTACCCGGTCCCCAAATTACCCAGTCCCCAAGTTACCCGGTCCCCAACTTACCCAGTCCCCAAATTATCCAGTCCCCAAATTACCCAGTCCCCAAACTACCCAGTCCCCAAGTTACCCGGTCCCCAACTTACCCAGTCCCCAAATTACCCGGTCCCCAAGTTACCCGGTCCCCAAATTACCCAGTCCCCAGTTTACCCAGTCCCCAAATTACCCAGTCCCCAAGTTACCCGGTCCCTAAGTTACCCGGTCCCCAAGTTACCCGGTCCCCCAAGTTACCCAGTCCCCAAATTACCCAGTCCCCAAGTTACCCGGTCCCCAAGTTACCCGGTCCCCAAGTTACCCAGTCCCCAAATTACCCAGTCCCCAAATTACCCAGTCCCCCAAATTACCCAGTCCCCAAGTTACCCGGTCCCTAAGTTACCCGGTCCCCAAGTTACCCGGTCCCCAAGTTACCCGGTCCCATAGTTACCCGGTCCCCAAGTTACCCGGTCCCCAAAGTACCCCGGTCCCCAAATTACCCGGTCCCCAAATTACCCAGTCCCCAAATTACCCGGTCCCCAAATTACCCAGTCCCCAACTTACCCCGTCCCCAAGTTACCCAGCCCCCAAATTTCCCAGTCCCAAATTACCCGGTCCCCAAATTACCCGGTCCCCAAATTACCCAGTCCCCAAGTTACCCGGTCCCCAAATTACCCAGTCCCCAGTTTACCCAGTCCCCAAATTACCCAGTCCCCAAGTTACCCGGTCCCTAAGTTACCCGGTCCCCAAGTTACCCGGTCCCCAAGTTACCCGGTCCCATAGTTACCCGGTCCCCAAGTTACCCGGTCCCCAAATTACCCCGGTCCCCAAGTTACCCGGTCCCCAAATTACCCAGTCCCCAAGTTACCCGGTCCCCAAATTACCCGGTCCCCAAATTACCCCAGTCCCCAACTTACCCAGTCAAGGTCACACTTGACCTTGACATTTTTTTCAAGGTCACACTCGGTTCAAGGTCGTACGACGCTCGGTTTAGGCGAAAATCGGTTTTTTCGATTTTCAAGGCCAACGGTAGGTCCGAAGGTCACCCCGAGTACACGGAAGTGTTTGTCTCTCGAAGGCGCACAACTTTGATTTCGGACACTTTTTTGACAAAAAAAGTCTAGGTATGTCTGTGGATAGTTCATATATTTCAATTGTCTGAAACTACAAGTCGGAAAAAAAACGAAAAACCGTTATAACAGGCGAACCGTTAGTCGTACAGGAACGATTTTCGGTGAGAATTTTCGTCTTTCGATTCTCTACGACCATGGTGAAAGACATGTTTCTGAAACTTAAATTTCAGCCGCAATCTTAAAAAAAACGGTTTTCGGCCGTCGATTCGGTTATCACCCTGTATCTAAGCCGCGGGACCTCCGGTAACCGAAAAAATTTAAGGGGGGGGTAGTAATCGAAGGACCAACGACCCGGCACGGTCGGTTCGATGTTCCGATCAATCATTAGTGCACGGCAGTTTTTCGCCTATATCTCGAAAACGGACCGTCCGATCTCCGAGGTACTTAAGCTTTGGGTATATATTTCGGGTACGCTCTTCAAGATAGGCTAGTCAGATCCGGGCTATCTAGCCGGGAAATAGGCTAAACGGCGATTTTTTGCTCTTTTTCCAAGATGGCGGCTTCAAAAGGGCAATTGGGTAAAAACTCGTATGACCAGGTTGTAGAGGATCAAAAGACAAAAATTTTCGCGCCGGAATTTTTTCTCTACGACGCTCCGTTCACGAGATATTAAATAACTCCCTTAAAAATCAAAAAATCAAAATTTTGAAAAATTTTTTGGAAAAAAATTTTTTTTTTTTTTTTTCGACCCCCAATTTTTTTAATATTTTTTTTTTCGTTTTTTGGGTTTTTTTTTTTTTGGGCCCCCCCCCAAGAAAGGGCAAGGGGTCAAAATTACCCAAAATGGCAAGGGCTACAACTTTTGTTTGGGTCTTTTTGCTCTAAGACGTTTCCTTAAGCCCCCAGCTTTTTTATTTATATTTCTAGGTTCTAAGTTAGGCGTATTTTTGCATTCTACACACAATGCGCTAGTCAGAATCGCTCTAGCTCGCTTCTAAGTGCCTCAAATCGCGATTTTTAGTTTTGTTTTTTGAATAACATTTTACCCGGGCCTCTAAGCGGGAAACACCTTAAGTAAAAGTTGTAGGCAATTTGAAAACCTACGATTTGAGCTATAGACGTTTTTTCTACGACGCTCCGTTCACGAGTTAGGGGCGTTTTTAGTTTTTTTTTTGGGTGCGTTTTTCTCGAAAACCAAAAGCCCGATCGGGCCCAACGACCCGCCGTTCTTCCTAACTTTCAATTCTCTACGATATATACTGGTTAAAAACCGTTAAAACCGGTTCCCGGGCGATTTGGCTTCCACCCCTCCCACCTTGTTTTTTTTTGAGCTGAAACTTTTACCGGCACTTAGAGAATTTAAAGGCCTTTAAAACGAGCGGTCGTCGGTTTTTGTACGACGCTCGGTTCACGAGTTATAAGCGATCATAAAACGGAACCTCTATTACTTAGAAGTCCGATCGAGCCGGGAACGCTACCGTTCTTCTTATTTTTCAATTCTACACAAGATAGGCTGGTTTTTGCGCCGCTAACCCTTAAAAAAAATTTTTAATCATTTTTTTGAAAAATATTACAAGTCCAAACGTCCAGTAGGTAGACATTGTTCACCCTAGGACATAGCTGTAGGACGACCTTGACTTCTTAAAATGTTGAATTCTATACATTTAAGCATCGTTTACCATCAATAGAGTAGCGAATAAGGTATAACAACTAATACATCCCCTATAGAAGCGACAATAGTTCCTATATGGCACGACGATGGTATACCTTTTTAAAACGTGATTTTAGGGGCGTTTGACCCATCGGACCTCGATTCGGAGGTTGTCAACCTCCCTTCAAAAATGAAGAGATGCCCTATTTTCTTGACATTTTTGTTGGACGTTTAAATATTTTTGTGAAAAATTTTTTCGTATGACATGATAAGTTTTCCGAGTTTTATTGTCGTCGGACTTTGAATATTTTTAGGGTAAAAATATTTTTTTTCACATTTCATTAGAAATCGACTAGAACGTATTTGTTAACAATAAATATAGTGAATATTCTACGTTGAAAAATTATTTTTAGTTGTAAAATATATTTTACCATCCGCCTTCTCGTTCAGTGATCGGTTATCAATACTAGCATTACTCGAATGTTAGAGGAATGTTTTTCTTTATTTTAATCCCGGCGGCGCCGTACCCAACGCCAGCTAGATTCCCCGTTGTAAAATCACATAAACGCACTATAGCCAGCCCGTCTAGCGCCTTCCGTTCGCCCACTACGAGCCAAAAACCAAAAAAATGGCCCTTTTCAGGGCCACCAAAAATTTTTTTTTTTTTCAATTACAAGTCTTTCCCGTACGAATATTTACTTGATTTATTATTGAAAATATGTTTCACGTCGATTTTTAATGAAATTTGAAAAAAAAAAAAAAAAAACGGTTTTTGGCTTGTAGCGGCTGAACCTTTAGTCCGATCGCGCCGGGACCGCGCCAGTTAGATGCGCCGTTGTAAAATCTTTCAAATGAGACCTAGCCAGGGCTTCTAGCTCCTTCCGTTCGGCCGCTACAAGCCAAAAACCGTTTTTTTTTTACGTATGAGATGATGGCTCATTTATAACATAATAAAGAAGGCGATTCATTCATAAAATTCCAATTCTGCTCCAACGGGGTACAAAAAGTGGTATCTGCTATTCAGAGAGAACCGAACATATCCGAACGTATCCGAAGATAACCGAACATTCGACCGAGCCGTAGGCTGTCAACCTCCTCTCCCCGACTATAAATATGCATTGCAGTGGCAAGTATTGTTGTCGTGTCGACTTGACAGATACCTACCGGTGCCGACAAAATATCCAATGTCATTGTTTTGTCTTTTACAGAGTTCAAAGTGCATTTAACCTAACCTGACCTGACCTTACCTAACACAAACACACACCAGGAGTGGAAAGTATTGTTGTCGTGCCGACTTTTCTAAATCCAGTTTTCACCGGATCTTAACGCTTGTAGGCCTCCTGAACCCAAAAAAAATCAAGGGGGGGTAGTAACCGGCATTCTCCGTGGTCGTGAGCGGAAAGTATTGTTGTCGCGTCGACTTTTCGAAACCTAATTTTCACCGGATCTATACGTTCCTAGGCCTCCTGAACCCAAAAAAATTCAAGGGGGGGGGTAGTAACCGACCTTTTCCGTGGTCGTGGGTCGACAGTATTGTTGTCGCGTCGACTTTTCGAAACCTAATTTTCACCGGATCTATACGTTTGTAGGCCTCCTGAACCCAAAAAACGCCTTTTCCGTGGTCGTGAGCGGAAAGTATTGTTGTCGGGTCGACTTTTCGAAACCTAATTTTCACCGGATCTATACGTTCCTAGGCCTCCTGAACCCAAAAAAATTCAAGGGGGGGGTAGTAACCGACCTTTTCCGTGGTCGTGGGTCGAAAGTATTGTTGTCGCGTCGACTTTTCGAAACCTAATTTTCACCGGATCTATACGTTTGTAGGCCTCCTGGACCCAAAAAACGCCTTTTCCGTGGTCGTGAGTGGAAAGTATTGTTGTCGCGTCGACTTTTCAAAACATAATTTTCACCGGATCTATACGTTTGTAGGCCTCCTACTTACCCAGTCGCCAAATTACCCAGACCCTAAATTACCCAGACCCTACTTACCCAGTCCCCAAATTACCCAGACCCAAATTACCCAGTCCCCAAATTACCCAGACCCAAATTACCCAGACCCTAAATTACCCAGACCCTACATACCCAGTCCCCAAATTACCCAGTCCCCAAATTACCCAGACCCAAATTACCCAGTCCCAAGTCCCCCTTACCCAGTCCCCAAATTAACCAGTGCCCAAATTACCCAGTCCCCAAATTACCCAGACCCAAATTACCCAGACCCAAATTACCCAGTCCCCAGTCCCCCTTACCCAGTCCCCAAGTTACCCGGTCCCCAAATTACCAAGTCCCCAAATTACCCAGTCCCCAAGTTACCCAGTCCCCAACTTACCCAGTCCCCAAGTTACCCGGTCCCCAAGTTACCCGGTCCCCAAATTACCCGGTCCCCAAATTACCCGGTCCCCAAGTTCACACACTTACCCCCTCCCCAATTTCCCCTCCCCCCTCCCCCTAAAACTTTCTCCCCTACTTCCCCCCTCCCCCCCTCCCACACTTACCCCCCCAAATATTCTTACTCCCCCACTTTTCAACCTCCACACTTACCAGCTCCAACACTTACCAGCTCACACACTTACCCCCTCCCGGACTTCCCCTTCCCCCTCCCCCCAAAACTTCCTCCCCTACTTACCCCTTCCCCCTCCCACACTTACCCCCTCCCAAATATACTTACTCCCCCACTTACCAGCCACCACACTTACCAGCTCCAACACTTACCAGCTCACACACTTACCCCCTCCCCAACTTCCCCTCCCCCTCCCCCTATAACTTCCTCCCCTACTTCCCCTCTTCTCCCTCCCACACTTACCCCTCCCCAAAATACCCAGTCCTCAACTTACCCAGTCCCCAGTTTACCCAGTCCCCAAATTACCCGGTCCCAAATGACCCAGTCCCTAAATTACCCAGTCCCCAAATTACCCAGTCCCCAAAATACCCAGTCCCCAAAATACCCAGTCCCCAAGTTACCCAGTCCCCAAATTACCCGGTCCCCAAGTTACCCAGCCCCCAAGTTACCCAGTCCCCAAGTTACCCGGTCCCAAACTTACCCAGTCCCCAAGTTACCCGGTCCCCAAATTACCCGGTCCCCAAGTTCACACACTTACCCCCTCCCCAATTTCCCCTCCCCCCTCCCCCTAAAACTTCCTCTTCTACTTCCCCCCTTCCCCCTCCCACACTTACCCCCCCCAAATAATCTTACTCCCCCACTTACCAGCCTCCACACTTACCAGCTCAAACACTTACCAGCTCACACACTTACCCCCCTCCCCGACTTCCCCTTCCCCCTCCCCCCAAAACTTCCTCCCCTACTTCCCCCCTTCCCCCTCCCACACTTACCCTTTCCCAAATATACTTACTCCCCCACTTACCAGCCACCACACTTACCAGCTCCAACACTTACCAGCTCACACACTTACCCCCTCCCCAACTTCCCCTCCCCCTCCCCCTATAACTTCCTCCCCTACTTCCCCTCTTCCCCCTTCCACACTTACCCCTCCCCAAAAAACCCAGTCCTCAACTTACCCAGTCCCCAGTTTACCCAGTCCCCAAATTACCCGGTCCCAAATGACCCAGTCCCTAAATTACCCAGTCCCCAAATTACCCAGTCCCCAAAATACCCAGTCCCCAAAATACCCAGTCCCCAAGTTACCCAGTCCCCAAGTTACCCGGTCCCCAAATTACCCAGTCCCCAAATTACCCAGTCCCCAAGTTACCCAGCCCCTAGTTACCCAGTCCCCAATTTACCCGGTCCCCAAATTACCCAGTCCCCAAGTTACCCGGTCCCCAACTTACCCAGTCCCCAAGTTACCCAGCCCCCAAGTTACCCAGTCCCCAAATTACCCAGTCCCCAAGTTACCCGGTCCCCAAATTACCCAGTCCCCAAGTTACCCAGTCCCCAAGTTACCCGGTCCCCAAGTTACCCGGTCCCCAAATTACCCGGTCCCCAGTTTACCCAGTCCCCAAGTTACCCAGTCCCCAAGTTACCCAGTCCCCAAGTTACCCGGTCCCCAAATTACCCAGTCCCCAAGTTACCCGGTCCCCAACTTACCCGGTCCCCAAATTATCCAGTCCCCAAATTACCCAGTCCCCAAACTACCCAGTCCCCAAGTTACCCAGTCCCCAAGTTACCCGGTCCCCAACTTACCCAGTCCCCAAATTACCCGGTCCCCAAGTTACCCGGTCCCCAAATTACCCAGTCCCCAGTTTACCCAGTCCCCAAATTACCCAGTCCCCAAGTTACCCGGTCCCTAAGTTACCCGGTCCCCAAGTTACCCGGTCCCCAAGTTACCCAGTCCCCAAATTACCCAGTCCCCAAGTTACCCGGTCCCCAAGTTACCCGGTCCCCAAGTTACCCAGTCCCCAAATTACCCAGTCCCCAAATTACCCAGTCCCCAAATTACCCAGTCCCCAAGTTACCCGGTCCCTAAGTTACCCGGTCCCCAAGTTACCCGGTCCCCAAGTTACCCGGTCCCATAGTTACCCGGTCCCCAAGTTACCCGGTCCCCAAAGTACCCGGTCCCCAAATTACCCGGTCCCCAAATTACCCAGTCCCCAAATTACCCGGTCCCCAAATTACCCAGTCCCCAACTTACCCCGTCCCCAAGTTACCCAGCCCCCAAATTTCCCAGTCCCCAAATTACCCGGTCCCCAAATTACCCGGTCCCCAAATTACCCAGACCCAAATTACCCAGTCCCAAGTCCCCCTTACCCAGTCCCCAAATTAACCAGTGCCCAAATTACCCAGTCCCCAAATTACCCAGACCCAAATTACCCAGACCCAAATTACCCAGTCCCCAGTCCCCCTTACCCAGTCCCCAAGTTACCCGGTCCCCAAATTACCAAGTCCCCAAATTACCCAGTCCCCAAGTTACCCAGTCCCCAACTTACCCAGTCCCCAAGTTACCCGGTCCCCAAGTTACCCGGTCCCCAAATTACCCGGTCCCCAAATTACCCGGTCCCCAAGTTCACACACTTACCCCCTCCCCAATTTCCCCTCCCCCCTCCCCCTAAAACTTCCTCCCCTACTTCCCCCCTTCCCCCTCCCACACTTACCCCCCCAAATATTCTTACTCCCCCACTTTTCAACCTCCACACTTACCAGCTCCAACACTTACCAGCTCACACACTTACCCCCTCCCCAACTTCCCCTCCCCCTCCCCCTATAACTTCCTCCCCTACTTCCACTCTTCTCCCTCCCACACTTACCCCTCCCCAAAATACCCAGTCCTCAACTTACCCAGTCCCCAGTTTACCCAGTCCCCAAATTACCCGGTCCCAAATGACCCAGTCCCTAAATTACCCAGTCCCCAAATTACCCAGTCCCCAAAATACCCAGTCCCCAAAATACCCAGTCCCCAAGTTACCCAGTCCCCAAATTACCCGGTCCCCAAGTTACCCAGCCCCCAAGTTACCCAGTCCCCAAGTTACCCGGTCCCAAACTTACCCAGTCCCCAAGTTACCCGGTCCCCAAATTACCCGGTCCCCAAGTTCACACACTTACCCCCTCCCCAATTTCCCCTCCCCCCTCCCCCTAAAACTTCCTCCCCTACTTCCCCCTTCCCCCTCCCACACTTACCCCCCCCAAATAATCTTACTCCCCCACTTACCAGCCTCCACACTTACCAGCTCAAACACTTACCAGCTCACACACTTACCCCCTCCCCGACTTCCCCTTCCCCCTCCCCCCAAAACTTCCTCCCCTACTTCCCCCCTTCCCCCTCCCACACTTACCCTTTCCCAAATATACTTACTCCCCCACTTACCAGCCACCACACTTACCAGCTCCAACACTTACCAGCTCACACACTTACCCCCTCCCCAACTTCCCCTCCCCCTCCCCCTATAACTTCCTCCCCTACTTCCCCTCTTCCCCCTTCCACACTTACCCCTCCCCAAAAAACCCAGTCCTCAACTTACCCAGTCCCCAGTTTACCCAGTCCCCAAATTACCCGGTCCCAAATGACCCAGTCCCTAAATTACCCAGTCCCCAAATTACCCAGTCCCCAAAATACCCAGTCCCCAAAATACCCAGTCCCCAAGTTACCCAGTCCCCAAGTTACCCGGTCCCCAAATTACCCAGTCCCCAAATTACCCAGTCCCCAAGTTACCCAGCCCCTAGTTACCCAGTCCCCAAGTTACCCGGTCCCCAAATTACCCAGTCCCCAAGTTACCCGGTCCCCAACTTACCCAGTCCCCAAGTTACCCAGCCCCCAAGTTACCCAGTCCCCAAATTACCCAGTCCCCAAGTTACCCGGTCCCCAAATTACCCAGTCCCCAAGTTACCCAGTCCCCAAGTTACCCGGTCCCCAAGTTACCCGGTCCCCAAATTACCCGGTCCCCAGTTTACCCAGTCCCCAAGTTACCCAGTCCCCAAGTTACCCAGTCCCCAAGTTACCCGGTCCCCAAATTACCCAGTCCCCAAGTTACCCGGTCCCCAACTTACCCGGTCCCCAAATTATCCAGTCCCCAAATTACCCAGTCCCCAAACTACCCAGTCCCCAAGTTACCCAGTCCCCAAGTTACCCGGTCCCCAACTTACCCAGTCCCCAAATTACCCGGTCCCCAAGTTACCCGGTCCCCAAATTACCCAGTCCCCAAGTTACCCGGTCCCATAGTTACCCGGTCCCCAAGTTACCCGGTCCCCAAAGTACCCGGTCCCCAAATTACCCGGTCCCCAAATTACCCAGTCCCCAAATTACCCGGTCCCCAAATTACCCAGTCCCCAACTTACCCCGTCCCCAAGTTACCCAGCCCCCAAATTTCCCAGTCCCCAAATTACCCGGTCCCCAAATTACCCGGTCCCCAAATTACCCAGACCCAAATTACCCAGTCCCAAGTCCCCCTTACCCAGTCCCCAAATTAACCAGTGCCCAAATTACCCAGTCCCCAAATTACCCAGACCCAAATTACCCAGACCCAAATTACCCAGTCCCCAGTCCCCCTTACCCAGTCCCCAAGTTACCCGGTCCCCAAATTACCAAGTCCCCAAATTACCCAGTCCCCAAGTTACCCAGTCCCCAACTTACCCAGTCCCCAAGTTACCCGGTCCCCAAGTTACCCGGTCCCCAAATTACCCGGTCCCCAAATTACCCGGTCCCCAAGTTCACACACTTACCCCCCTCCCCAATTTCCCCTCCCCCCTCCCCCTAAAACTTTCTCCCCTACTTCCCCCCTCCCCCCTCCCACACTTACCCCCCCAAATATTCTTACTCCCCCACTTTTCAACCTCCACACTTACCAGCTCCAACACTTACCAGCTCACACACTTACCCCCTCCCGGACTTCCCCTTCCCCCTCCCCCCAAAACTTCCTCCCCTACTTACCCCTTCCCCCTCCCACACTTACCCCCTCCCAAATATACTTACTCCCCCCACTTACCAGCCACCACACTTACCAGCTCCAACACTTACCAGCTCACACACTTACCCCCTCCCCAACTTCCCCTCCCCCTCCCCCTATAACTTCCTCCCCTACTTCCCCTCTTCTCCCTCCCACACTTACCCCTCCCCAAAATACCCAGTCCTCAACTTACCCAGTCCCCAGTTTACCCAGTCCCCAAATTACCCGGTCCCAAATGACCCAGTCCCTAAATTACCCAGTCCCCAAATTACCCAGTCCCCAAAATACCCAGTCCCCAAAATACCCAGTCCCCAAGTTACCCAGTCCCCAAATTACCCGGTCCCCAAGTTACCCAGCCCCCAAGTTACCCAGTCCCCAAGTTACCCGGTCCCAAACTTACCCAGTCCCCAAGTTACCCGGTCCCCAAATTACCCGGTCCCCAAGTTCACACACTTACCCCCTCCCCAATTTCCCCTCCCCCCTCCCCCTAAAACTTCCTCTTCTACTTCCCCCCTTCCCCCTCCCACACTTACCCCCCCCAAATAATCTTACTCCCCCACTTACCAGCCTCCACACTTACCAGCTCAAACACTTACCAGCTCACACACTTACCCCCTCCCCGACTTCCCCTTCCCCCTCCCCCCAAAACTTCCTCCCCTACTTCCCCCCTTCCCCCTCCCACACTTACCCTTTCCCAAATATACTTACTCCCCCACTTACCAGCCACCACACTTACCAGCTCCAACACTTACCAGCTCACACACTTACCCCCTCCCCAACTTCCCCTCCCCCTCCCCCTATAACTTCCTCCCCTACTTCCCCTCTTCCCCCTTCCACACTTACCCCTCCCCAAAAAACCCAGTCCTCAACTTACCCAGTCCCCAGTTTACCCAGTCCCCAAATTACCCGGTCCCAAATGACCCAGTCCCTAAATTACCCAGTCCCCAAATTACCCAGTCCCCAAAATACCCAGTCCCCAAAATACCCAGTCCCCAAGTTACCCAGTCCCCAAGTTACCCGGTCCCCAAATTACCCAGTCCCCAAATTACCCAGTCCCCAAGTTACCCAGCCCCTAGTTACCCAGTCCCCAATTTACCCGGTCCCCAAATTACCCAGTCCCCAAGTTACCCGGTCCCCAACTTACCCAGTCCCCAAGTTACCCAGCCCCCAAGTTACCCAGTCTTCAAATTACCCAGTCCCCAAGTTACCCGGTCCCCAAATTACCCAGTCCCCAAGTTACCCAGTCCCCAAGTTACCCGGTCCCCAAGTTACCCGGTCCCCAAATTACCCGGTCCCCAGTTTACCCAGTCCCCAAGTTACCCAGTCCCCAAGTTACCCAGTCCCCAAGTTACCCGGTCCCCAAATTACCCAGTCCCCAAGTTACCCGGTCCCCAACTTACCCGGTCCCCAAATTATCCAGTCCCCAAATTACCCAGTCCCCAAACTACCCAGTCCCCAAGTTACCCAGTCCCCAAGTTACCCGGTCCCCAACTTACCCAGTCCCCAAATTACCCGGTCCCCAAGTTACCCGGTCCCCAAATTACCCAGTCCCCAGTTTACCCAGTCCCCAAATTACCCAGTCCCCAAGTTACCCGGTCCCTAAGTTACCCGGTCCCCAAGTTACCCGGTCCCCAAGTTACCCAGTCCCCAAATTACCCAGTCCCCAAGTTACCCGGTCCCCAAGTTACCCGGTCCCCAAGTTACCCAGTCCCCAAATTACCCAGTCCCCAAATTACCCAGTCCCCAAATTACCCAGTCCCCAAGTTACCCGGTCCCTAAGTTACCCGGTCCCCAAGTTACCCGGTCCCCAAGTTACCCGGTCCCATAGTTACCCGGTCCCCAAGTTACCCGGTCCCCAAAGTACCCGGTCCCCAAATTACCCGGTCCCCAAATTACCCAGTCCCCAAATTACCCGGTCCCCAAATTACCCAGTCCCCAACTTACCCCGTCCCCAAGTTACCCAGCCCCCAAATTTCCCAGTCCCCAAATTACCCGGTCCCCAAATTACCCGGTCCCCAAATTACCCAGACCCAAATTACCCAGTCCCAAGTCCCCCTTACCCAGTCCCCAAATTAACCAGTGCCCAAATTACCCAGTCCCCAAATTACCCAGACCCAAATTACCCAGACCCAAATTACCCAGTCCCCAGTCCCCCTTACCCAGTCCCCAAGTTACCCGGTCCCCAAATTACCAAGTCCCCAAATTACCCAGTCCCCAAGTTACCCAGTCCCCAACTTACCCAGTCCCCAAGTTACCCGGTCCCCAAGTTACCCGGTCCCCAAATTACCCGGTCCCCAAATTACCCGGTCCCCAAGTTCACACACTTACCCCCTCCCCAATTTCCCCTCCCCCCTCCCCCTAAAACTTCCTCCCCTACTTCCCCCCTTCCCCCTCCCACACTTACCCCCCCAAATATTCTTACTCCCCCACTTTTCAACCTCCACACTTACCAGCTCCAACACTTACCAGCTCACACACTTACCCCCTCCCCAACTTCCCCTCCCCCTCCCCCTATAACTTCCTCCCCTACTTCCACTCTTCTCCCTCCCACACTTACCCCTCCCCAAAATACCCAGTCCTCAACTTACCCAGTCCCCAGTTTACCCAGTCCCCAAATTACCCGGTCCCAAATGACCCAGTCCCTAAATTACCCAGTCCCCAAATTACCCAGTCCCCAAAATACCCAGTCCCCAAAATACCCAGTCCCCAAGTTACCCAGTCCCCAAATTACCCGGTCCCCAAGTTACCCAGCCCCCAAGTTACCCAGTCCCCAAGTTACCCGGTCCCAAACTTACCCAGTCCCCAAGTTACCCGGTCCCCAAATTACCCGGTCCCCAAGTTCACACACTTACCCCCTCCCCAATTTCCCCTCCCCCCTCCCCCTAAAACTTCCTCCCCTACTTCCCCCTTCCCCCTCCCACACTTACCCCCCCCAAATAATCTTACTCCCCCACTTACCAGCCTCCACACTTACCAGCTCAAACACTTACCAGCTCACACACTTACCCCCTCCCCGACTTCCCCTTCCCCCTCCCCCCAAAACTTCCTCCCCTACTTCCCCCCTTCCCCCTCCCACACTTACCCTTTCCCAAATATACTTACTCCCCCACTTACCAGCCACCACACTTACCAGCTCCAACACTTACCAGCTCACACACTTACCCCCTCCCCAACTTCCCCTCCCCCTCCCCCTATAACTTCCTCCCCTACTTCCCCTCTTCCCCCTTCCACACTTACCCCTCCCCAAAAAACCCAGTCCTCAACTTACCCAGTCCCCAGTTTACCCAGTCCCCAAATTACCCGGTCCCAAATGACCCAGTCCCTAAATTACCCAGTCCCCAAATTACCCAGTCCCCAAAATACCCAGTCCCCAAAATACCCAGTCCCCAAGTTACCCAGTCCCCAAGTTACCCGGTCCCCAAATTACCCAGTCCCCAAATTACCCAGTCCCCAAGTTACCCAGCCCCTAGTTACCCAGTCCCCAAGTTACCCGGTCCCCAAATTACCCAGTCCCCAAGTTACCCGGTCCCCAACTTACCCAGTCCCCAAGTTACCCAGCCCCCAAGTTACCCAGTCCCCAAATTACCCAGTCCCCAAGTTACCCGGTCCCCAAATTACCCAGTCCCCAAGTTACCCAGTCCCCAAGTTACCCGGTCCCCAAGTTACCCGGTCCCCAAATTACCCGGTCCCCAGTTTACCCAGTCCCCAAGTTACCCAGTCCCCAAGTTACCCAGTCCCCAAGTTACCCGGTCCCCAAATTACCCAGTCCCCAAGTTACCCGGTCCCCAACTTACCCGGTCCCCAAATTATCCAGTCCCCAAATTACCCAGTCCCCAAACTACCCAGTCCCCAAGTTACCCAGTCCCCAAGTTACCCGGTCCCCAACTTACCCAGTCCCCAAATTACCCGGTCCCCAAGTTACCCGGTCCCCAAATTACCCAGTCCCCAAGTTACCCGGTCCCATAGTTACCCGGTCCCCAAGTTACCCGGTCCCCAAAGTACCCGGTCCCCAAATTACCCGGTCCCCAAATTACCCAGTCCCCAAATTACCCGGTCCCCAAATTACCCAGTCCCCAACTTACCCCGTCCCCAAGTTACCCAGCCCCCAAATTTCCCAGTCCCCAAATTACCCGGTCCCCAAATTACCCGGTCCCCAAATTACCCAGACCCAAATTACCCAGTCCCAAGTCCCCCTTACCCAGTCCCCAAATTAACCAGTGCCCAAATTACCCAGTCCCCAAATTACCCAGACCCAAATTACCCAGACCCAAATTACCCAGTCCCCAGTCCCCCTTACCCAGTCCCCAAGTTACCCGGTCCCCAAATTACCAAGTCCCCAAATTACCCAGTCCCCAAGTTACCCAGTCCCCAACTTACCCAGTCCCCAAGTTACCCGGTCCCCAAGTTACCCGGTCCCCAAATTACCCGGTCCCCAAATTACCCGGTCCCCAAGTTCACACACTTACCCCCTCCCCAATTTCCCCTCCCCCCTCCCCCTAAAACTTTCTCCCCTACTTCCCCCCTCCCCCCTCCCACACTTACCCCCCCAAATATTCTTACTCCCCCACTTTTCAACCTCCACACTTACCAGCTCCAACACTTACCAGCTCACACACTTACCCCCTCCCGGACTTCCCCTTCCCCCTCCCCCCAAAACTTCCTCCCCTACTTACCCCTTCCCCCTCCCACACTTACCCCCTCCCAAATATACTTACTCCCCCACTTACCAGCCACCACACTTACCAGCTCCAACACTTACCAGCTCACACACTTACCCCCTCCCCAACTTCCCCTCCCCCTCCCCCTATAACTTCCTCCCCTACTTCCCCTCTTCTCCCTCCCACACTTACCCCTCCCCAAAATACCCAGTCCTCAACTTACCCAGTCCCCAGTTTACCCAGTCCCCAAATTACCCGGTCCCAAATGACCCAGTCCCTAAATTACCCAGTCCCCAAATTACCCAGTCCCCAAAATACCCAGTCCCCAAAATACCCAGTCCCCAAGTTACCCAGTCCCCAAATTACCCGGTCCCCAAGTTACCCAGCCCCCAAGTTACCCAGTCCCCAAGTTACCCGGTCCCAAACTTACCCAGTCCCCAAGTTACCCGGTCCCCAAATTACCCGGTCCCCAAGTTCACACACTTACCCCCTCCCCAATTTCCCCTCCCCCCTCCCCCTAAAACTTCCTCTTCTACTTCCCCCCTTCCCCCTCCCACACTTACCCCCCCCAAATAATCTTACTCCCCCACTTACCAGCCTCCACACTTACCAGCTCAAACACTTACCAGCTCACACACTTACCCCCTCCCCGACTTCCCCTTCCCCCTCCCCCCAAAACTTCCTCCCCTACTTCCCCCCTTCCCCCTCCCACACTTACCCTTTCCCAAATATACTTACTCCCCCACTTACCAGCCACCACACTTACCAGCTCCAACACTTACCAGCTCACACACTTACCCCCTCCCCAACTTCCCCTCCCCCTCCCCCTATAACTTCCTCCCCTACTTCCCCTCTTCCCCCTTCCACACTTACCCCTCCCCAAAAAACCCAGTCCTCAACTTACCCAGTCCCCAGTTTACCCAGTCCCCAAATTACCCGGTCCCAAATGACCCAGTCCCTAAATTACCCAGTCCCCAAATTACCCAGTCCCCAAAATACCCAGTCCCCAAAATACCCAGTCCCCAAGTTACCCAGTCCCCAAGTTACCCGGTCCCCAAATTACCCAGTCCCCAAATTACCCAGTCCCCAAGTTACCCAGCCCCTAGTTACCCAGTCCCCAATTTACCCGGTCCCCAAATTACCCAGTCCCCAAGTTACCCGGTCCCCAACTTACCCAGTCCCCAAGTTACCCAGCCCCCAAGTTACCCAGTCCCCAAATTACCCAGTCCCCAAGTTACCCGGTCCCCAAATTACCCAGTCCCCAAGTTACCCAGTCCCCAAGTTACCCGGTCCCCAAGTTACCCGGTCCCCAAATTACCCGGTCCCCAGTTTACCCAGTCCCCAAGTTACCCAGTCCCCAAGTTACCCAGTCCCCAAGTTACCCGGTCCCCAAATTACCCAGTCCCCAAGTTACCCGGTCCCCAACTTACCCGGTCCCCAAATTATCCAGTCCCCAAATTACCCAGTCCCCAAACTACCCAGTCCCCAAGTTACCCAGTCCCCAAGTTACCCGGTCCCCAACTTACCCAGTCCCCAAATTACCCGGTCCCCAAGTTACCCGGTCCCCAAATTACCCAGTCCCCAGTTTACCCAGTCCCCAAATTACCCAGTCCCCAAGTTACCCGGTCCCTAAGTTACCCGGTCCCCAAGTTACCCGGTCCCCAAGTTACCCAGTCCCCAAATTACCCAGTCCCCAAGTTACCCGGTCCCCAAGTTACCCGGTCCCCAAGTTACCCAGTCCCCAAATTACCCAGTCCCCAAATTACCCAGTCCCCAAATTACCCAGTCCCCAAGTTACCCGGTCCCTAAGTTACCCGGTCCCCAAGTTACCCGGTCCCCAAGTTACCCGGTCCCATAGTTACCCGGTCCCCAAGTTACCCGGTCCCCAAAGTACCCGGTCCCCAAATTACCCGGTCCCCAAATTACCCAGTCCCCAAATTACCCGGTCCCCAAATTACCCAGTCCCCAACTTACCCCGTCCCCAAGTTACCCAGCCCCCAAATTTCCCAGTCCCCAAATTACCCGGTCCCCAAATTACCCGGTCCCCAAATTACCCAGACCCAAATTACCCAGTCCCAAGTCCCCCTTACCCAGTCCCCAAATTAACCAGTGCCCAAATTACCCAGTCCCCAAATTACCCAGACCCAAATTACCCAGACCCAAATTACCCAGTCCCCAGTCCCCCTTACCCAGTCCCCAAGTTACCCGGTCCCCAAATTACCAAGTCCCCAAATTACCCAGTCCCCAAGTTACCCAGTCCCCAACTTACCCAGTCCCCAAGTTACCCGGTCCCCAAGTTACCCGGTCCCCAAATTACCCGGTCCCCAAATTACCCGGTCCCCAAGTTCACACACTTACCCCCTCCCCAATTTCCCCTCCCCCCTCCCCCTAAAACTTCCTCCCCTACTTCCCCCCTTCCCCCTCCCACACTTACCCCCCCAAATATTCTTACTCCCCCACTTTTCAACCTCCACACTTACCAGCTCCAACACTTACCAGCTCACACACTTACCCCCTCCCCAACTTCCCCTCCCCCTCCCCCTATAACTTCCTCCCCTACTTCCACTCTTCTCCCTCCCACACTTACCCCTCCCCAAAATACCCAGTCCTCAACTTACCCAGTCCCCAGTTTACCCAGTCCCCAAATTACCCGGTCCCAAATGACCCAGTCCCTAAATTACCCAGTCCCCAAATTACCCAGTCCCCAAAATACCCAGTCCCCAAAATACCCAGTCCCCAAGTTACCCAGTCCCCAAATTACCCGGTCCCCAAGTTACCCAGCCCCCAAGTTACCCAGTCCCCAAGTTACCCGGTCCCAAACTTACCCAGTCCCCAAGTTACCCGGTCCCCAAATTACCCGGTCCCCAAGTTCACACACTTACCCCCCTCCCCAATTTCCCCTCCCCCCTCCCCCTAAAACTTCCTCCCCTACTTCCCCCTTCCCCCTCCCACACTTACCCCCCCCAAATAATCTTACTCCCCCACTTACCAGCCTCCACACTTACCAGCTCAAACACTTACCAGCTCACACACTTACCCCCTCCCCGACTTCCCCTTCCCCCTCCCCCCAAAACTTCCTCCCCTACTTCCCCCCTTCCCCCTCCCACACTTACCCTTTCCCAAATATACTTACTCCCCCACTTACCAGCCACCACACTTACCAGCTCCAACACTTACCAGCTCACACACTTACCCCCTCCCCAACTTCCCCTCCCCCTCCCCCTATAACTTCCTCCCCTACTTCCCCTCTTCCCCCTTCCACACTTACCCCTCCCCAAAAAACCCAGTCCTCAACTTACCCAGTCCCCAGTTTACCCAGTCCCCAAATTACCCGGTCCCAAATGACCCAGTCCCTAAATTACCCAGTCCCCAAATTACCCAGTCCCCAAAATACCCAGTCCCCAAAATACCCAGTCCCCAAGTTACCCAGTCCCCAAGTTACCCGGTCCCCAAATTACCCAGTCCCCAAATTACCCAGTCCCCAAGTTACCCAGCCCCTAGTTACCCAGTCCCCAAGTTACCCGGTCCCCAAATTACCCAGTCCCCAAGTTACCCGGTCCCCAACTTACCCAGTCCCCAAGTTACCCAGCCCCCAAGTTACCCAGTCCCCAAATTACCCAGTCCCCAAGTTACCCGGTCCCCAAATTACCCAGTCCCCAAGTTACCCAGTCCCCAAGTTACCCGGTCCCCAAGTTACCCGGTCCCCAAATTACCCGGTCCCCAGTTTACCCAGTCCCCAAGTTACCCAGTCCCCAAGTTACCCAGTCCCCAAGTTACCCGGTCCCCAAATTACCCAGTCCCCAAGTTACCCGGTCCCCAACTTACCCGGTCCCCAAATTATCCAGTCCCCAAATTACCCAGTCCCCAAACTACCCAGTCCCCAAGTTACCCAGTCCCCAAGTTACCCGGTCCCCAACTTACCCAGTCCCCAAATTACCCGGTCCCCAAGTTACCCGGTCCCCAAATTACCCAGTCCCCAAGTTACCCGGTCCCATAGTTACCCGGTCCCCAAGTTACCCGGTCCCCAAAGTACCCGGTCCCCAAATTACCCGGTCCCCAAATTACCCAGTCCCCAAATTACCCGGTCCCCAAATTACCCAGTCCCCAACTTACCCCGTCCCCAAGTTACCCAGCCCCCAAATTTCCCAGTCCCCAAATTACCCGGTCCCCAAATTACCCGGTCCCCAAATTACCCAGACCCAAATTACCCAGTCCCAAGTCCCCCTTACCCAGTCCCCAAATTAACCAGTGCCCAAATTACCCAGTCCCCAAATTACCCAGACCCAAATTACCCAGACCCAAATTACCCAGTCCCCAGTCCCCCTTACCCAGTCCCCAAGTTACCCGGTCCCCAAATTACCAAGTCCCCAAATTACCCAGTCCCCAAGTTACCCAGTCCCCAACTTACCCAGTCCCCAAGTTACCCGGTCCCCAAGTTACCCGGTCCCCAAATTACCCGGTCCCCAAATTACCCGGTCCCCAAGTTCACACACTTACCCCCTCCCCAATTTCCCCTCCCCCCTCCCCCTAAAACTTCCTCCCCTACTTCCCCCCTTCCCCCTCCCACACTTACCCCCCCAAATATTCTTACTCCCCCACTTTTCAACCTCCACACTTACCAGCTCCAACACTTACCAGCTCACACACTTACCCCCTCCCGGACTTCCCCTTCCCCCTCCCCCCAAAACTTCCTCCCCTACTTACCCCTTCCCCCTCCCACACTTACCCCCTCCCAAATATACTTACTCCCCCACTTACCAGCCACCACACTTACCAGCTCCAACACTTACCAGCTCACACACTTACCCCCTCCCCAACTTCCCCTCCCCCTCCCCCTATAACTTCCTCCCCTACTTCCCCTCTTCTCCCTCCCACACTTACCCCTCCCCAAAATACCCAGTCCTCAACTTACCCAGTCCCCAGTTTACCCAGTCCCCAAATTACCCGGTCCCAAATGACCCAGTCCCTAAATTACCCAGTCCCCAAATTACCCAGTCCCCAAAATACCCAGTCCCCAAAATACCCAGTCCCCAAGTTACCCAGTCCCCAAATTACCCGGTCCCCAAGTTACCCAGCCCCCAAGTTACCCAGTCCCCAAGTTACCCGGTCCCAAACTTACCCAGTCCCCAAGTTACCCGGTCCCCAAATTACCCGGTCCCCAAGTTCACACACTTACCCCCTCCCCAATTTCCCCTCCCCCCTCCCCCTAAAACTTCCTCCCCTACTTCCCCCCTTCCCCCTCCCACACTTACCCCCCCCAAATAATCTTACTCCCCCACTTACCAGCCTCCACACTTACCAGCTCAAACACTTACCAGCTCACACACTTACCCCCTCCCCGACTTCCCCTTCCCCCTCCCCCCAAAACTTCCTCCCCTACTTCCCCCCTTCCCCCTCCCACACTTACCCTTTCCCAAATATACTTACTCCCCCACTTACCAGCCACCACACTTACCAGCTCCAACACTTACCAGCTCACACACTTACCCCCTCCCCAACTTCCCCTCCCCCTCCTTCTATAACTTCCTCCCCTACTTCCCTTCTTCCCCCTTCCACACTTACCCCTCCCCAAAAAACCCAGTCCTCAACTTACCCAGTCCCCAGTTTACCCAGTCCCCAAATTACCCGGTCCCAAATGACCCAGTCCCTAAATTACCCAGTCCCCAAATTACCCAGTCCCCAAAATACCCAGTCCCCAAAATACCCAGTCCCCAAGTTACCCAGTCCCCAAGTTACCCGGTCCCCAAATTACCCAGTCCCCAAATTACCCAGTCCCCAAGTTACCCAGCCCCTAGTTACCCAGTCCCCAAGTTACCCGGTCCCCAAATTACCCAGTCCCCAAGTTACCCGGTCCCCAACTTACCCAGTCCCCAAGTTACCCAGCCCCCAAGTTACCCAGTCCCCAAATTACCCAGTCCCCAAGTTACCCGGTCCCCAAATTACCCAGTCCCCAAGTTACCCAGTCCCCAAGTTACCCGGTCCCCAAGTTACCCGGTCCCCAAATTACCCGGTCCCCAGTTTACCCAGTCCCCAAGTTACCCAGTCCCCAAGTTACCCAGTCCCCAAGTTACCCGGTCCCCAAATTACCCAGTCCCCAAGTTACCCGGTCCCCAACTTACCCGGTCCCCAAATTATCCAGTCCCCAAATTACCCAGTCCCCAAACTACCCAGTCCCCAAGTTACCCAGTCCCCAAGTTACCCGGTCCCCAAATTATCCAGTCCCCAAATTACCCGGTCCCCAAGTTACCCGGTCCCCAAATTACCCAGTCCCCAGTTTACCCAGTCCCCAAATTACCCAGTCCCCAAGTTACCCGGTCCCTAAGTTACCCGGTCCCCAAGTTACCCGGTCCCCAAGTTACCCAGTCCCCAAATTACCCAGTCCCCAAGTTACCCGGTCCCCAAGTTACCCGGTCCCCAAGTTACCCAGTCCCCAAATTACCCAGTCCCCAAATTACCCAGTCCCCAAGTTACCCGGTCCCTAAGTTACCCGGTCCCCAAGTTACCCGGTCCCCAAGTTACCCGGTCCCATAGTTACCCGGTCCCCAAGTTACCCGGTCCCCAAAGTACCCGGTCCCCAAATTACCCGGTCCCCAAATTACCCAGTCCCCAAATTACCCGGTCCCCAAATTACCCAGTCCCCAACTTACCCCGTCCCCAAGTTACCCAGCCCCCAAATTTCCCAGTCCCCAAATTACCCGGTCCCCAAATTACCCGGTCCCCAAATTACCCAGACCCAAATTACCCAGTCCCAAGTCCCCCTTACCCAGTCCCCAAATTAACCAGTGCCCAAATTACCCAGTCCCCAAATTACCCAGACCCAAATTACCCAGACCCAAATTACCCAGTCCCCAGTCCCCCTTACCCAGTCCCCAAGTTACCCGGTCCCCAAATTACCAAGTCCCCAAATTACCCAGTCCCCAAGTTACCCAGTCCCCAACTTACCCAGTCCCCAAGTTACCCGGTCCCCAAGTTACCCGGTCCCCAAATTACCCGGTCCCCAAATTACCCGGTCCCCAAGTTCACACACTTACCCCCTCCCCAATTTCCCCTCCCCCCTCCCCCTAAAACTTCCTCCCCTACTTCCCCCCTTCCCCCTCCCACACTTACCCCCCCAAATATTCTTACTCCCCCACTTTTCAACCTCCACACTTACCAGCTCCAACACTTACCAGCTCACACACTTACCCCCCTCCCGGACTTCCCCTTCCCCCTCCCCCCAAAACTTCCTCCCCTACTTACCCCTTCCCCCTCCCACACTTACCCCCTCCCAAATATACTTACTCCCCCCACTTACCAGCCACCACACTTACCAGCTCCAACACTTACCAGCTCACACACTTACCCCCTCCCCCAACTTCCCCTCCCCCCTCCCCCTATAACTTCCTCCCCTACTTCCCCTCTTCTCCCTCCCACACTTACCCCCTCCCCAAAATACCCAGTCCTCAACTTACCCAGTCCCCAGTTTACCCCAGTCCCCAAATTACCCGGTCCCAAATGACCCAGTCCCCTAAATTACCCAGTCCCCAAATTACCCAGTCCCCAAAATACCCAGTCCCCAAAATACCCAGTCCCCCAAGTTACCCAGTCCCCAAATTACCCGGTCCCCAAGTTACCCAGCCCCCAAGTTACCCAGTCCCCAAGTTACCCGGTCCCAAACTTACCCAGTCCCCAAGTTACCCGGTCCCCAAATTACCCGGTCCCCCAAGTTCACACACTTACCCCCCTCCCCAATTTCCCCTCCCCCCTCCCCCTAAAACTTCCTCCCCTACTTCCCCCTTCCCCCTCCCACACTTACCCCCCCCCAAATAATCTTACTCCCCCACTTACCAGCCTCCACACTTACCAGCTCAAACACTTACCAGCTCACACACTTACCCCCCTCCCCCGACTTCCCCTTCCCCCTCCCCCCAAAACTTCCTCCCCTACTTCCCCCCTTCCCCCTCCCACACTTACCCTTTCCCAAATATACTTACTCCCCCACTTACCAGCCACCACACTTACCAGCTCCAACACTTACCAGCTCACACACTTACCCCCTCCCCAACTTCCCCTCCCCCCTCCTTCTATAACTTCCTCCCCTACTTCCCTTCTTCCCCCTTCCACACTTACCCCCTCCCCAAAAAACCCAGTCCTCAACTTACCCAGTCCCCAGTTTACCCAGTCCCCAAATTACCCGGTCCCAAATGACCCAGTCCCTAAATTACCCAGTCCCCAAATTACCCAGTCCCCAAAATACCCCAGTCCCCAAAATACCCAGTCCCCAAGTTACCCAGTCCCCAAGTTACCCGGTCCCCAAATTACCCAGTCCCCAAATTACCCAGTCCCCAAGTTACCCAGCCCCTAGTTACCCCAGTCCCCAAGTTACCCCGGTCCCCAAATTACCCAGTCCCCAAGTTACCCGGTCCCCAACTTACCCAGTCCCCAAGTTACCCAGCCCCCCAAGTTACCCAGTCCCCAAATTACCCAGTCCCCAAGTTACCCGGTCCCCAAATTACCCAGTCCCCAAGTTACCCAGTCCCCAAGTTACCCGGTCCCCAAGTTACCCGGTCCCCAAATTACCCGGTCCCCAGTTTACCCAGTCCCCCAAGTTACCCAGTCCCCAAGTTACCCAGTCCCCAAGTTACCCGGTCCCCAAATTACCCAGTCCCCAAGTTACCCGGTCCCCAACTTACCCAGTCCCCAAATTATCCAGTCCCCAAATTACCCAGTCCCCAAACTACCCAGTCCCCAAGTTACCCGGTCCCCAACTTACCCAGTCCCCAAATTACCCGGTCCCCAAGTTACCCGGTCCCCCAAATTACCCAGTCCCCAGTTTACCCAGTCCCCAAATTACCCAGTCCCCAAGTTACCCGGTCCCTAAGTTACCCGGTCCCCAAGTTACCCGGTCCCCAAGTTACCCAGTCCCCAAATTACCCAGTCCCCAAGTTACCCGGTCCCCAAGTTACCCGGTCCCCAAGTTACCCAGTCCCCCAAATTACCCAGTCCCCAAATTACCCAGTCCCCAAATTACCCAGTCCCCAAGTTACCCGGTCCCTAAGTTACCCCGGTCCCCAAGTTACCCGGTCCCCAAGTTACCCGGTCCCATAGTTACCCGGTCCCCAAGTTACCCGGTCCCCAAAGTACCCCGGTCCCCAAATTACCCGGTCCCCAAATTACCCAGTCCCCAAATTACCCGGTCCCCAAATTACCCAGTCCCCCAACTTACCCCGTCCCCAAGTTACCCAGCCCCCAAATTTCCCAGTCCCCAAATTACCCGGTCCCCAAATTACCCGGTCCCCAAATTACCCCAGTCCCCCAAGTTACCCGGTCCCCAAATTACCCAGTCCCCAGTTTACCCAGTCCCCAAATTACCCAGTCCCCAAGTTACCCGGTCCCCTAAGTTACCCGGTCCCCAAGTTACCCGGTCCCCAAGTTACCCGGTCCCCATAGTTACCCGGTCCCCAAGTTACCCGGTCCCCAAATTACCCGGTCCCCAAGTTACCCGGTCCCCAAATTACCCAGTCCCCAAGTTACCCGGTCCCCAAATTACCCGGTCCCCAAATTACCCAGTCCCCAACTTACCCAGTCAAGGTCACACTTGACCTTGACATTTTTTTTCAAGGTCACACTCGGTTCAAGGTCGTACGACGCTCGGTTTAGGCGAAAATCGGTTTTTTCGATTTTCAAGGCCAACGGTAGGTCCGAAGGTCACCCCGAGTACACGGAAGTGTTTGTCTCTCGAAGGCGCACAACTTTGATTTCGGACACTTTTTTGACAAAAAAAGTCTAGGTATGTCTGTGGATAGTTCATATATTTCAATTGTCTGAAACTACAAGTCGGAAAAAAAAACGAAAAACCGTTATAAACAGGCGAACCGTTAGTCGTACAGGAACGATTTTCGGTGAGAATTTTCGTCTTTCGATTCTCTACGACCATGGTGAAAGACATGTTTCTGAAACTTAAATTTCAGCCGCAATCTTAAAAAAACGGTTTTCGGCCGTCGATTCGGTTATCACCCTGTATCTAAGCCGCGGGACCTCCGGTAACCGAAAAAATTTAAGGGGGGGGTAGTAATCGAAGGACCAACGACCCGGCACGGTCGGTTCGATGTTCCGATCAATCATTAGTGCACGGCAGTTTTTCGCCTATATCTCGAAAACGGACCGTCCGATCTCCGAGGTACTTAAGCTTTGGGTATATATTTCGGGTACGCTCTTCAAGATAGGCTAGTCAGATCCGGGCTATCTAGCCGGGAAATAGGCTAAACGGCGATTTTTTGCTCTTTTTCCAAGATGGCGGCTTCAAAAGGGCAATTGGGTAAAAACTCGTATGACCAGGTTGTAGAGGATCAAAAGACAAAAATTTTCGCGCCGGAATTTTTTCTCTACGACGCTCCGTTCACGAGATATTAAATAACTCCCTTAAAAATCAAAAAATCAAAATTTTGAAAAATTTTTTGGAAAAAAATTTTTTTTTTTTTTTTTTCGACCCCCAATTTTTTTAATATTTTTTTTTTCGTTTTTTGGGTTTTTTTTTTTTTGGGCCCCCCCCCAAGAAAGGGCAAGGGGTCAAAATTACCCAAAATGGCAAGGGCTACAACTTTTGTTTGGGTCTTTTTGCTCTAAGACGTTTCCTTAAGCCCCCAGCTTTTTTTATTTATATTTCTAGGTTCTAAGTTAGGCGTATTTTTGCATTCTACACACAATGCGCTAGTCAGAATCGCTCTAGCTCGCTTCTAAGTGCCTCAAATCGCGATTTTTAGTTTTGTTTTTTGAATAACATTTTACCCGGGCCTCTAAGCGGGAAACACCTTAAGTAAAAGTTGTAGGCAATTTGAAAACCTACGATTTGAGCTATAGACGTTTTTTCTACGACGCTCCGTTCACGAGTTAGGGGCGTTTTTAGTTTTTTTTTTGGGTGCGTTTTTCTCGAAAACCAAAAGCCCGATCGGGCCCCAACGACCCGCCGTTCTTCCTAACTTTCAATTCTCTACGATATATACTGGTTAAAAACCGTTAAAACCGGTTCCCGGGCGATTTGGCTTCCACCCCTCCCACCTTGTTTTTTTTTGAGCTGAAACTTTTACCGGCACTTAGAGAATTTAAAGGCCTTTAAAACGAGCGGTCGTCGGTTTTTGTACGACGCTCGGTTCACGAGTTATAAGCGATCATAAAACGGAACCTCTATTACTTAGAAGTCCGATCGAGCCGGGAACGCTACCGTTCTTCTTATTTTTCAATTCTACACAAGATAGGCTGGTTTTTGCGCCGCTAACCCTTAAAAAAAATTTTTAATCATTTTTTTGAAAAATATTACAAGTCCAAACGTCCAGTAGGTAGACATTGTTCACCCTAGGACATAGCTGTAGGACGACCTTGACTTCTTAAAATGTTGAATTCTATACATTTAAGCATCGTTTACCATCAATAGAGTAGCGAATAAGGTATAACAACTAATACATCCCCTATAGAAGCGACAATAGTTCCTATATGGCACGACGATGGTATACCTTTTTAAAACGTGATTTTAGGGGCGTTTGACCCATCGGACCTCGATTCGGAGGTTGTCAACCTCCCTTCAAAAATGAAGAGATGCCCTATTTTCTTGACATTTTTGTTGGACGTTTAAATATTTTTGTGAAAAATTTTTTCGTATGACATGATAAGTTTTCCGAGTTTTATTGTCGTCGGACTTTGAATATTTTTAGGGTAAAAATATTTTTTTTCACATTTCATTAGAAATCGACTAGAACGTATTTGTTAACAATAAATATAGTGAATATTCTACGTTGAAAAATTATTTTTAGTTGTAAAATATATTTTACCATCCGCCTTCTCGTTCAGTGATCGGTTATCAATACTAGCATTACTCGAATGTTAGAGGAATGTTTTTCTTTATTTTAATCCCGGCGGCGCCGTACCCAACGCCAGCTAGATTCCCCGTTGTAAAATCACATAAACGCACTATAGCCAGCCCGTCTAGCGCCTTCCGTTCGCCCACTACGAGCCAAAAACCAAAAAAATGGCCCTTTTCAGGGCCACCAAAAATTTTTTTTTTTTTCAATTACAAGTCTTTCCCGTACGAATATTTACTTGATTTATTATTGAAAATATGTTTTCACGTCGATTTTTAATGAAATTTGAAAAAAAAAAAAAAAAAAAAACGGTTTTTGGCTTGTAGCGGCTGAACCTTTAGTCCGATCGCGCCGGGACCGCGCCAGTTAGATGCGCCGTTGTAAAATCTTTCAAATGAGACCTAGCCAGGGCTTCTAGCTCCTTCCGTTCGGCCCGCTACAAGCCAAAAAACCGTTTTTTTTACGTATGAGATGATGGCTCATTTATAACATAATAAAGAAGGCGATTCATTCATAAAATTCCAATTCTGCTCCAACGGGGTACAAAAAGTGGTATCTGCTATTCAGAGAGAACCGAACATATCCGAACGTATCCGAAGATAACCGAACATTCGACCGAGCCGTAGGCTGTCAACCTCCTCTCCCCGACTATAAATATGCATTGCAGTGGCAAGTATTGTTGTCGTGTCGACTTGACAGATACCTAGCGGTGCCGACAAAATATCCAATGTCATTGTTTTGTCTTTTACAGAGTTCAAAGTGCATTTAACCTAACCTGACCTGACCTTACCTAACACAAACACACACCAGGAGTGGAAAGTATTGTTGTCGTGCCGACTTTTCTAAATCCAGTTTTCACCGGATCTTAACGCTTGTACGCACTCTGATATGTG